>OX235274.1:41102964-41144684 GCA_944472155.2 Trichobilharzia szidati
CACCACATATCTATGCATAGCATATCTTTTATACTGTTCTACCAATAAGATATTTTGTCGTCTTTCTTTCTATCTTATGATTATGAATACCACACACATGTATATATACGCAAACACACCCACCCACCTACCGTTAAGGAGTTACTTCTTTTATCTCCCCAGATCAATATACTGTCCAATGATTCGGCAGATCACATGAACACCAAGCCAGCAAAACAAAAATAGAATAAGAAGAATAATGAAAAAAAAACAACAACTAGAAAAATAACAAGTAAATCTACGTAAACAACATAACTTCGCTTCATTTCACCTCATCACATGACAATAAATTGTCTTCTGTAGTTGTTTTAATTCATGGTTTTTTGTTGAACCAATATCCCTATTTTTAAGTGAAGACAGAAAGACATTAGAAGCATAGCAATGATGAAAGAGAATGGAAAACTAAAGAAATTGAAGCAATAAGTTTACAATGATTTTACATTGAGAAATTTCTCTTTCAAGTTATAAAGTTTTATTTTCCCGATGGACACTCTTTGTGCTGCCGACTGATCGGATCAACTTAAAAACACTTTTTGAAGTTGATGAATTCAAAGCATATATACTAACTAAAATAGGAGTAATCTACGCATACCTGAAACTACTTATTTATGACTTTAAGTAGTAGGTAAACAAAATATATATGTACTGCATTGTAATGAATGCTTCCATCATGAACAAATACCTCTGACTACTTTTTTATGTGATCTGATCTGGTCACGTAATTCTTAATTTTCTTTTTTAAGCATTCAGTTTGACTGTTATTCTGCTGACTGACTGACTGACTGACTGACTGAAATCATTTACCTACTAATTTCAAACTTTTTTACGTGACTATCAACACACATGATTGTCATCAAAAACGCATTCTCTGTTATGGTAGTCACGTTAAAATGGAATGTAGACGTAGGTAGTTTGAATGTTTTTCCAACCATTTCATGGAACGTACAATATATGTGAGCAATGCACGTTTTTAATTTTGTTGAACATTCAACCATTTGTTCATTCGAACTGGTTTCCACATTGGCGGGTGATAGGAAGGCGGCTGTCATTGCTTAATCGTGTACTGGTTGTCAGAAGATTGGAGAAATACGATCAGAAGTATTGTTGTAGCTGGTGAAGTTCATTAGTAACTGTCATCTGCAGCATTTGTAAAACTCCTATATGAGACCGGAAAATGCAGTATTCAGTGTTGATGTCAGTCACTTTATCACGACATATACTGCAGCTTGGTACGACTCAGTGAAGAATGAGGAAGGATATTTTCTTACAGTGAAATAAGGAGAATTTAGTGATTTCTCTAGCCAAATTATATCATTTTCAGAATAAATAATTGTGTAATCAAAATAATGGATGGCTAGAGGCCGTAAATTTTGAGGAGGTGATTTTAGATATTGAGAAACATGGAATTGCTTTAAAATGCTATCAAGTGGTTTTGTTGCCATAAACATAGAAACCATATTTAAATATGATGGAGAAGATTTTTAGCTCAGGTGGATGATTTTGATGTAGCTATGTTCCCTGAGCTAGTTGGATGGTTTATTTGTGAAGCTTTCATCACCCTACTAGGCAACATCTTCAGCGCATACTTCAGTTCGTTGAAGTGGGCTTTTAGATTTCTACACGAGTTTATTAGTCATCTCTCCTGGTGCCTTGTACGTGATTGGTTGTTTTGTGTGTTTTTACACCCTCTAGGCTACTTGTATTGGAACTGATTGTTTCCTTGACTTGAACTTTGACCCTTTGTGTGTGAGGTTTCCTTCTTATCGGTTGACAAGTTTTATCTATCTCGATGTGTCTATTGATTGATGATTCACTACAATCTTAGACTTCTAAAAATTCTCTAGCATTCTTGGTGTTTCCTCTGTTTAATATTTGATCGTTGTCCCAGTCGAATCGATCTCCGTGGTTGTCTGTATATAGCGATATGAGGGAGTAGATGTTATGTCTTTTGACAGCTAGTTTATGTTCATTGATACGAAGATGAAGGGGACGTCCACTTTGGCCAGTGTAGTTTTTTTCGCAGTTGTTACAATTTATTTAGTAGGTGACGTTGGTTTTATCTTCTTTCGTTGTTGAGTCCTTTGGCTGACATAGAACTGAGTGAAGTGATTTTGTTGGTTTGTGTGCGACATCAATTCCTAAAGGTTTGAAGAGTCTTACAGTGATTTCTGAGATGTCCTTTATATACGGCAGCGCGATTCTCTTTGTGATTTCCTTGGGGGCCTTTGATTTGTTAAGTTCGCTTGAAAGTATATGTCTATTGATGAAGTTCCGTGGATACTCATTCTTTTGGAAGACATCCATGAGATACCTTTCTACAGTTTTCCTTAAAGTGGGAGTGTTGCAATGAATCCTGGCCGCCTTGAATAGTGTTTGTATGCAATTCCTCTTGTGGGCTATTGGATTGTTGCTGTTGTAATTCAGGATTTGGTCTGTGTGAGTTTCTAATACCCCTGTGGTTGTTCGCTTGACTAAGATGTCAAGCGTCTTTGGGAACATTTTCAAAATCTTTGAACTTTTCAGGAGACAATATTACAGAAGCTGAGAGAAATAGTGGTTACTTCAACGCGTTTTCTACTGCGAATTTAACCCATGGATTTTATCTTGGAGGAAAATAATAGCTTCGCAAAACACAAAAATATTTAATAACTAAAAGTGATTCACTTTTTATAGTCAAAGTTACATACTACTAATAAACAGCTTGTTAATTTAAATGAAATTAATTATTTAAAGTAGTAATGAATTTTGTACGCGCGTTTTACAAATTTGGTTCTGTTGATATTTCATACCGCTGTAAAATACTTGAGCTGTACTTCAGGAGACGCTGACTGGAATCAACTGAAAGATTTTATGGTATGCTCAAATGAATATTCTACGACGGACTAATGATGATCACCAAAGTTATTATGAATCAAGTAAGTTAATTTTAAGTGGTTGAATTTTTCATCATCAGGAATCGTATTTTCACGCGTCAGGTTAAATATCTTAGTCGATGATCCAGTGAAAATGTAATCTAACTGTGATTTCATGCAACTGGTTCTCTTTGTGAGTTTGAACAAAGAAAGAATGAACACCTATCATGGATGAGGCAAGAAAGTTGTGTAAGTGACTTGATATGATTATGAGTGGCAATAATTTGTGCTTGAAACGTGATCACATCAGTAAATATCACTGTGAAACAATGTATGATTTATCAAAATAAAATCTTATCCATTATGGAGTTATACTCTATCACAGTGCCGCAGTTTGATACTTACATGAAAGAATGAATACATTAGCAAGATAAATATGAGGTAGTTTTATATTGTGGATTCTCTTCAACTGCGTACATCCTAAATAAATCAACTCAAAGTTACGAAATGGTGTCTGAACATACTTTTTACAATGACTCCAAGTTATAGATAGAAAGTATAAGCAACATAATTTCAAAGATGATGCAAGTGGACAATTAATTAGTGTTAAAAGAGTAACTATTTATAAAGTAATTAGACAAGGAGGTGGAGCTCAGATTTCTCTGGGAAACAAGGATGGACTAGAGGCAAACTATAAGAGAACAGAGTGAATTTATGCATATTATGATGTAGAGTTCAAGAGGGTGGGGCTCAAGAGGGAAGTAAAATTATTAAAATAGACCAAATAATTTAGTATATATTGAGTTCAACTCAGTAAGCGAAAATCAAAATTGTGTGAACTGTTATGCAACAGAACAAAACACAAAAGCACATAAAAGGAAAACAATTATGGTTACCAGGTTAGTGAGAGATTAATCACACAGTCTCTTTCTGTATGCATAGGTTGGGTCGAAGTCTTTTGAACCGATGTAGTCATGCTTTTCTTTATATATTGATTATTGTGAAAGCCTGACTAATTTCCACTGTCTGCGCGGTGTCTGATGATTATGCTTGAGAGTACTTTGCTGCTTTGAAAACGGAGACTTTGAATAATATGCTCAGCGAATCTAGTAGACTCTCTCCTCTCAGTCCTTCCTATGTACTTGCTGTCGCAGGTGCAGATGAATTTGCAGCTTCTCAGACACAACGTTTTTGACGAATCTTTATCGTTTATCACCAAGTTCTGTAATCCAACATCTAACAAACCTTACTTCATGAAATTTAGATTAGTTTTGTACACCTATTGTTTCGGAGCTGTTATCCTTATGATATTGGCAGTAATTTTCAAGTTTCTAAGTGTCATAATCATTTGACAGAATTTAGAATTTACACCAATGTTTGAAAAAAAAAAACAAGATGGATTGTTTTACATAGCTTATGTTGTCTGGCAATTATAACAGAGAGCAATTTAAGGAATTTTACTGACTATAGTTATGTGACACTTCCATCTTTAGAAGTTGACAATAATAGCTAGTTATTAAAGTATTATAGCAGTGTAGACTTAAACTGTATTGTGCTCTATCTTTCTGATGCGCTTTTAACAGGATTTGTGATCTTGTCTTATGTCTGATTGTAATATAAATTTATTATTAGAAAAACCTCTTCAAATCACGTACAGTTTAATCCTCTTAAATATCGTCTGCAAAGGTCGAATATAATTACACCAGAATAATATAAATCGTACTATATACATGTATTCGTTTACAGAATACATATTAATTCTAAACAAAGTATTAAGCTGTCTTTAAAGATGGCCAGTACTCAAACAAATAATAACATCCATAAAGTTTATTTCGATTTAAACAAAAACCCTTATCTAACTACTAATAAAACTGTATTAACATAATTGTAATATTTCACAAGCATACCTGATTATCGTAAGTTTGTTTTCTCCAGCATGGTTGGGTTTACAGATGCAGAGAGTGTGATCTTAAGTACGAATTAAGAAAGGATTCTTGCATCTCTGTGAAGGAATGAAAGTCTTAAGGACAATGCATACTGTAGGGAGCAGATTATATATACTTTCTTCCTGCTCAGTGTGCATTCTTTTCAAACAAACAGTCTTGTTATTTCAGCTTCAAATTAAAACACATTCCATACTTCGAGGCCGTCGGCCATAATAATAGTGGTACTTAACAAAGTGCTACCTAAGTAGATGGCTTGCAATAATAATTAAAATCTAGACAAAGCAATAAGAACACGTAATTTGTCTGAATCGTGTGTGTAATGTATTTGCGCAACACATTTCGAACAATCTGATCACACACGGACTTGTCATAGGAATATATATGAAATTAATAAACAGTTAGGAGGTGAGAAAATAGACTTAGGTCAAGATAAAAGGCCACATTCAAGGTCACAATAACAATGAAGACCATTAAACCAAATAGCAGAGGTAATAGTACATCTGCTATGGTATCAAAACAAAATTTACCAAGGAAGGTTTAATGTGATGACGAATTGTTTTTGAACGCATAAAGGTGGTTGAAACTTTCTTATTGTTAGGGCTTCCAGAAACAAATGGGATCTTCAGAACCTACTAGTGGTAAGAACAGGAGACCTAGCTCTTCTATTGCGAAACATATTATAGAGACAGGGCATAAAATTGACGTTAACAGATCTTTTAAACCTATCTGTAAAACGTGTTTGGGGCGTATCCTAAAGTTTGTGGAAGCCCTAGCAATTAGAAAGTTTCAACCACCTTTATGCGTTCAAAAACAATTCGTCATCACATTGAACCTTCCTTGGTAAACTCTGTTTTCATACCATAGCAGATGTATTATTACCTGTGCTACTTGGTTTAGTGGTCTTCATTGTTTTTTGACCTTGAATATGGCCTTTTAACTTGACCTAAGTCTATTTTCTCACCTCCTAACTGTTTATTAATTTCATATATATTCCTATGACAAGTCCGTGTGTGATCAGATTGTTCGAAATGTGTTGCGCAAATATATTATACGATTCAGAGAAATTACGTCTTCTTATTGCTTTTTCTAAATTCATAAAGGGAACTGTTTAAAAAAATAATATTTAGCTATCTTGGGATGTATTTTAAACATGATATAAAGTCTTTCAGATGTCTTTTCTGAGGAAGGATTTGCACCACTGACTGCTTAGAGAAAGATCTCTTATTTCTTAAAAAAAGATACCATGCACGTTTCGTCGAGGACATAAAACCGAAGCCCAAAAGACAAAAATCCACTTGAGTAACAAAGAAAATATTGTATATAGATCTAGAATTCAGAGGAGAGTTAGCGGCAGATATCTTAAAGACGGGGAATCCACACCTCCCCGAGGAAGAGTTTTCTTGAAGTAACGCTGAGTAGAATATTATTTAACCGCCTGCTGATTCTAAGCAGTGTGAAGGACAAACTTCTATATATGACCACTCCAGTGTGTATATATCAATTCACCTGCTCCTGAGGAGCTAAGCACAGAGATTGTCCTATATACTTCCTTTCAGAACATGTTACAGAGCACTACACAGCCTAGCTACAAAGAAGAGGCACTGGTCCAATCAAAAGTTCCATGACTAGATACCTCATCAGCATACCTGTCACAACATCTCAACTAAATCATCACTCGAAGCCATTTGCAAAGTAAACAGAAGTCTGTAGAGCGCAGTATGTTTCAAAATTCTGTGTTCTGTAGAAGCCATCAGCATATGTATCAAAAAGCCGCAGACATGTGTTGAAACGAGACTATTAAACTATTAAACATATCACGCAACTGTGTTCTAATCCTGTTTAATAATTTTGTTTCTAATCCCCGTGTATACTAAATTCACACCTTCGAGCTCTCATATCAGGTTGAACGTCAACTTTAATATCCTTAGTTATTACAATGGAATTAAATAATAATTGTATCTATGTAAACATTTGTATATGAATTCGATTGTACAGCTACTTTTGAGAATAAAATCGCTGAAAAGATGTTTTTCCTGAACGCTTCTTGGTCTTTTCTCTCAAATGTGCGGAGAGTTTTATGTAGATGTAGTTATCAGTTATATTTCATCATGAACCAGCATAGGTTATGAAGCCACTGGAAACCACTGCAGTACTGAAGAGCTGAAGATTCTTAAACTGTGAAACAAAACAGATATCTAGCACTCACTAGTGTTCAATATTTCTCTAAAAGATGGCAGTTCCTGATGAAGACTAACCTAAACTCAATTAAATAACCTATTAAACCAACACTTGAAGGATAATATGAGTAGTTAAACGCTATCATCGATACCGATCGATAGTAAGATCAAGGTGATCCTTAGACTGATCACTCATAGAAAGCCAATGAATGAATCAGTCAGAAAGCCAGATGGATCACACCACCCACACACACTCTCTCTCTGATGTAACAGAATACTGTACTGTACTACTAATGAACTGGTCTGTGTAGAAAAATTAATAATATCCTCTGACTTGGTAATAATTTGTATAAACTTATACAAATATTTTCAGAAGTGTTGCATAACACACTCAGTCAGACCTTCATTATTGTTACTTAAATATTCAGCTGAGGCACATGACTAATGAATTAAAAGCGTAAAGAATGTTATATAAATAATATTTTATATAATATATATATGTATATTTTTTTAAAGGAATGAAAGGTGATATGATGTAATGGGGGCGTGGTTGTATATACTGTCATTTATGTGTATATAAACTAAATGTGAATACTTTTTGTAATCACATGTTACTTATATATATATATATATATATATATATATATATGAGGCTATCTATTGAAAAGGTGGTATAAATATTCCCCTAGTCTTAATATGTATAGAATTAAATCAAGAATTGATCAATACATTCTAATGACAATGATACCTTTGCTTCTGTTTGTTTAAAATAGTTATACCGCCAATTTGAAAGTTGTATGACTTAATAATTATATGAAATAAATATATGAGTGAATTAATTAGTATTTATTATATATATATATATAATTATATTGTGATCTTGTAGTACAAATAGTGGCAAGATCATCTCAGAGGTATAACAATGAATTCGGTAATACTATATAAATGATCTTTCGATAAGTGCTGAATAAACAGAAAGATTTATAGTTAAATATTATACGATGAGGTATCTTTTTCCTTAGATGGTAATAGCGACTGTAGCCTTAATGGTTTGCAAAATGTTGAGTTGAAATTTTGGATACCTATCTGGTCATGAATATTGCTTATGTGCGACAGCAATGGATACAACATCTGCCTAACTCCCTAGGCTGCTACTTTAGCGAGAACAAACAAGACGGTGAAACAGAAAGCATATTTTCAAAAGGCATTAATTCTATTTTATTTTATTCCTTGACTTTCCCAGTGGGATATAAAGCTTCTAGCTAGAGATGTGAAGTTTTGGTAGTAGTGGCTTTATTTTTAATGGGTTGGGTTGCTAGCTTCAATCTCGATCTTACCTCTCTACAGGCCTTAATACCGACTTAGAGAGCTTTAGGAATGCATCGGCCAAGGATCGAACTCTAGACGACTTGCCCGGTTGGCGAGCGTTCTACCGCCGAATCATCGACGCGCAGACGGAGTCTCCGTCTAGTGAAAATACCCTAAACTATTTTTTCGTTGATCTGATGATGATGGCAGCATGGAGTGGTGTAGGCATTGTTAGCATTCATCCTATCAAAAGTTTTGCAGGGCTTTTCTTTTGTTCTTCCACTAGTGTAGTCAGGTATACAAAAAGGAATTTATCTATGGTTTCCGGTTTAGCCCCTCCCCGTGCCGTCAGCTTACTTGTTTTAAAGGTGTCCACAAATCTTTCTGTCTCGATGTTGGAGTGAGGGTGTTGGGGTGGCATCCACACGTGTTGTATACCGTTTCTCTTACAGAATTCCTGGAACACTTGTGAGCTGAATGGATTGCAGTTGACAGATATAATGCATTCTCTAGTATGCCATAGCAAGTAAAGATTTTTTCAAATACTGCTATTGTTCAACTGCTAGTAGGTCACTATATCAGTAGCATTCCTTTACCGAGGCTAGAAGTGTCTAAGAAAGCTCAATAATGATTATTTTACTTTTAGAGTTTGTAAGGATATGCTGTTACGGATGAGTGTTGACAATAACAAAAACCACACCATTCAAAGCTTATTGTCAACAGCTTATAACAAAAACTGACTGTGAAATATGTATGTGAAGTCGCTTTGGGACTATACCGTGGGATTTTGATCAGTTTCTACTTTAAACAGGGTATTATTACACAGTTCGAGATAGGAATAATGAAAACTACAGTTTTTACTGCTTTCACTATAGCAAAGCTTAATTGAGATTGAAATGTATTAACAGTGTTCTTAAGGACCTAGTGCCCAAAAACTATGTCGAATGAAATCAAAATGAGTTGGGGACACACTGAGGAAACCTTGAGTATAGTCTGAGTTGGAAATATCAAGTCGGACTTAAGTACGAGGGTAGCATGGAAGACACTGTGTGAGAAGAAGATGGAAGCTTTTGGGCAGTTATGGAGCCAGGTAAAGAAGACTGCATAAAACAGGATGAAAAGGAGATGTGCTATTGAATCTGTATTTTTCACTCAGAACCAAAAGAAATAATAAACAATAAGTGTATTAGGTTGTTGAAGGCGATTGGCAGGAAGCCTTCAACCTAGGTTTTGTGCTTATTGGCACTAGTCAGCTAGGCATATCTGTCAAATAGCACGAAATCTACGTCGAAAGCTTCCTGCCGATTGCCTCTCACCATCTAATACCAACAATTCACAGTGCACTATGATGGCGAGCCATCTAGCATGCTGGCCACATTGCAGACATGACTGATCGAATGCACCAAAGATAGAACTAGACAAATTACACTAGTAATTGACTGGTTTCCCGTCAAAAATAATAACCGTGTTCAGTATACTTTAGTATCTGCCACGTATAAGACATATATATGTGTTATATTTGTTAAAATTTGAAAAAACTAAGTCATCAATTCTTGGGAGTTCGGAATTCTTTCACACGAGGACTAAGCAGTATGAGCATTCTTTGAAGGTAACGATACTGTCTTTAGCTGCACTAAGAACTTTGTCTAATAGAGCTCAAGTGGTTTAGTTTACTATGTAGTCACAAAGGCTACGATAATTATATATATATATATATCATTTTGTCTGAAGGGATTTCATTTGTTTCAGTTTTGACCACAGAATGATATCAGTTAGATAACCATTGAAAAACAGGCATTATTGCATATTACTGAACAAACAAACTCATGGGAATTAATCTGATGTTCGCTGGTGACTGGCTGCGGAACGAATTCGACCAGGGTTCTAGTGAAAAGTCAGGCCCAGTGGGGTCCACCTGGTCAGGAGTGAGGACAAATACTCGCCAGCGATGAAACTGGCGGGTGCGAGTCGCACTAAAGTCACCAGCTGTTAGAAGTTGAAATTCATGAACCCTTGGATCGGTTCCTAGAGGCTGAATAGTACCTCAGCTTTCCTTGTAACCGGAAAGTCCTGCATTCCAGACCCAGCGGTTTCGTACTTGCCGGTGAGTTTCAAGCTGGGATAAAACAGTATTTCTTGGTTTCCGATGGTTTTCTAGCTGATATATAATAAATATAACGATTAGCCTTTCAGTTCATTTCAGAAATATTTCAATAGGTGTGGCTCACAGTACTCAGTGATTTTAAACTCAATAAAACTCAATGAAATTAACAAAGTCAATTACAAACACAAGAAAGATACCTTAAGAATGCCACATTCCTATGTCACATCTTTCATGCCAAATCGTTATATATTTAGGTGCATATAAAGTGATGATATTCAGTATGTACACACATACATACATACACATATAACACATCAAAATTGTGCATTGATCAACTTTATGTATGATTTTTTATAAATTTAATTCTGAATCTATTGTTTAAACTGACAACGGGTATAGTTCAAATAGTTTAACTAATAAATAGACAGTGATGCAAATTACTTTATACGTTAAGTGCTGAGTAAATTTATAAAATGACTATTCATTTAGTAAGTGACAAGTTGATTAAGACTAAAGTCACCGTAGATTGTTTCAAAAATACCTTTATTAAAGGCTTAACTACTGAAATCTTGAAAGTAATATATGTTTATACTGAAAATAAATTTACAAGAGGTGGTGTTTTCTGACAGCATTTCAAATAACAGCTAGCTACGGATTCTTTCGAAAAGAGAACAAATGAAGATCAGGACGAAACAGTGCAGAAGGCATGAAATGAAGACGGAAAGGATCAGAATACGAGTAACTTTTGAAGAGTGAAATTTCAATGCAAGAAATTTATTTTCGTCCAGTTTGTCAAATATAAAACAAGTGGGATACTAAATATTAACGTGTCCTGCCTTTTCAGTGATATAATGAGAGTTTTCTTATCATAATTTGCCATATAACAACCGTAAAATATTCCACTTCAAATAATGAAGATTTGGTTATAGAATTTCTTATTGACGTTTGGGTGGCTAAACAGATTTAAGTAATAAGCCAAACTTGTTTATACCAGAAATGTGGTGTATTTAAACGCTTAGGGATATTTTAGAACTTGAATGTGATAAATCTGGCTTAGCTAATCGTATTTTATCCAGCTGAAGTGAGCTTAAACGATGAAATATGAGAAGAAATGGTTCATACCACCCAAATCTTTTTTGTCTGCTATAAAGTATGTTGTAGTGGTTAATAATTTTCCAAAATGATCGGTCTGCAGCACTTTTCATTCAACACTGGTTGTTGAGCTTCAATATAGGCTGAAGGCATGCATTAAAGCATCTACGCAATTCGGTATGCTGTCTTGTTACTTTCGATCGTTCGGTGATGATCCCTAGCTAGCTAAGCAATTATCACCGCTCTACGTTTCTGACCCTGAAATCTGTCGTTTTGATTTGTTTCTGGACTTAACAGAACACGTACTTTAGCAGTTGGAGGATAGACATTTGAGTTTGTATACAGCATATCTTACGTAACTGTCTCCATCCTTCATCCCTTAAAATGTTATATTTTATTCTAAGACTCTGGGATTGTCTTGGATTTCTACATTACTATTAATGTAATAAACAGTTACTGAAAGTGAGATTTACGTCAAGGTTGTGGTAGGAATCCAACCACATTTCCACTTAGCATTCAGTCATCAGTTGCTTTTAAGATGATATTAAAACTTTAGAATCTTGTTGATTAGAAGACATTCACATATTGTTTCCACAAATTCCTTAGACAGTATGCGTTGTGGCACAGCAGTTGGAATACTCATCGACCATGCACATGGTACGGGTTCAAACCCCGTCTGAAGTACACCTGATATCAATAGTAGGCCTGCAAAATTTGGGCTACCGGTATCACATGCTTAAAATTCTATAGTTGTACCAAAAATACTATGTGGAATCAAGCTATAATAAAATTATAATAATAAATAGCAATATGTCAGTTAATAACTTCAAAATCATTTCATGACCATCAACGTCTTTTATATCACTAAAAATAGTTGATGTACTGGTCACAGGATTTCGTCATGAACTGACATCAGTTAGAGAACCATTGGAAAGCCAGCAGGGAGTACTGCACAGCTGTTTCGTCAGTCTAGTTTGGGGCTCTTCATCAGTACGCACCCACCGGTATGGTTCAAACACAGGACCTTCTGGTTACGAGGCGAGCTCGTAGACCATTCACCCACTGGGACCTGATGCGATGGCCCAATCTAGGATGAATCAGTTGTCCAGTACTCCCTGCTGGTTTTTCAATGGTTCTCTAACCAATATACAAAGTATCATTCAAGTATTATGTGGTATTGAGTATTACACAGAATGTACGCTGGCGTTTCAATCGTAGAATGCTTTCTAACCACTCGGAAAGTTCGGGTTCAACTCCCTTGCCAATGTGCTCCTAAACCGCACCTAGTACACTAGCCGGTAGTGGGAGGGAAGTTTGGATATGAGGCTAGCGACCTCGCCTCGCAAAAATAACACCACCAATGCTGAAGCTTTATGTTTCACTGAGGACATAAGCAATGAAAAAAAGACTTTGTGCAGAACGGTGATTTGCAATGAAAAAAGGAGACGTACAAAGTAATGAAACTGACTTAAAATGAAAGCGTATCAGAGAGAATCCGGTGAATAAAATCTGTTTAGTCAAAATATTCGATAGTCTGATGCAGAAAATATTTCATCATCATCAGCATAACAAGCACATGACAAAAATAGTTGTGATTCTATTTCACCTCATAATAAAAATCTAATCTGTCTGTAAAATATTGTCTCTCAGACATTGACTGACTGACCTTTACCGTTCAGTTTGTGTCCACAAATACTTATGTCCGGACAAGTTTTATTTTAAAGTATAATGAAGAACTCAAGACTATTAGAGAATTACTGAGTTGAAATAGATATCCTGAAAAGTTTATCAGTAATATTTCGATTTTTTTCTTAAAATTGCTATGCCTTGGCGATAATATCAGTGAAATAATAATAGTATGACACTTAAAGGAATCCGTAAGAAGAGCATTCAGTGCAACAGAAGTCGACTGTCTCTATGCGTATCTACCAGTTTCATTGCTCCTCTGGAGATAGATACATTTGGCGTACAATTAGGCATATTCAAAATATCGTGTTTTTTAACACTACCCTTTGTGGTTAAGCAAAGGCCAACACAAGGCTTATTTGTAGGTCTGTTTCAGCTCATCTCGTGAATGCCGATCATAAAGTTGATGTTAGCGATACATTTAAAGTTATCCACCATATTCCAACTAATCCTAGTTTTGCCTTAATAGTTCGTGTTTTACATCATAGCTTATGCCATCGGAGTCCCCCCGAAGCAAACAAACTGGTCTGTTCAAAAGAAGCTTGTGCAAACATTTTCCCTACCATGGCCATCACTACTTAGATGTTAAAATCTAACAATTTCCCCTTCTGCCTTATAATATATATATAATATATATTAGAGTATAGCCTGAGATGAAGATCTCATTGAAAAGTTAATATTTCTTCGCTCAACCTTTCTGTTTTCTAAATGTCTAAATGGGGATTTTTTCTATGAGCCTCTTTCGGGCTGTTATTGTTTTATTTATACGAGTTGATCATGGATTGATATCAGTTAGAGAACCATTGAAAACCAGGGAGTCATGGACAGCTGCTGTTTCATCCTAGTTTGGGAATCATCGGCCAGGGTTCGAACCCAGGACCTTCGGGCTACAAGGCAAGCTTGTATACCATTCAGCCACTGGGACCCTAGGCAGTGGCTCATGAATTCTAACTTCTATCAATTCGTGATTTAGCGTGACTCCAACAATTGTCGTTGGTGGGACATCCATCCACACACGTGACATCTAACTGGACCTCACTGGTCACGACTTCTCACTAGAACTCCAGGAAACTTCATCCTGTAGCAAGTCACTAGCGAGCATCAGATTACCTTTAATTGTCGCAAAAACTTCTAATTTTCATCTGATATTCATTTTTTTATTATTATATTCCTTTCATCTTAACAATTAAAACTGCTTTTGAACTGGAATTTAACTGATCTTAACACCTGGATACTTTTTAAAACATCAGTGTTGACCATGATAACTACTCTTTAAATATTAGCCAGAAGAGAAATTTATCGAATATTCTTTGTTCAATTTAATTTCGTCTTCCAAATTTCTCGATGAAAAATTTTACTATACTGAAATTTTATTTCATCACCTCTTTCAGAGAATCTATTTTGATGAGAACGATGCTATTTCAATTTCTAAACTTTTAAAGATTTGAAGAATTAAGTAATTTTAAAGCTTACACAAGAACTGCTAGCTTTCTTCCGTCCATCTAACTTGAAGTATTTATCTTAAGCAGTGGTGTACAATGAGTGTTTTGCTCAACATTCATTATACTGTATCATCACTAAAAAGTAATTATATTTGAAAATTGCACATACCTATACGTAAATTTTGCGAGTCATTTTAAAATCACTCAAGTGGGTGTCGGTTCTACCTGTTCCTTAACGGTGTAACCATATAAACCAAACTAGTAGAGGAGTCAAATGATGAAGGATGGTTCGCATAGGTGGATCAATCTGTGGACATTATGTCGTTCTCCATGTTAGCGTAATTCTCAACAGAAACTGGTAGGTTTTAAGAAACAAAGAAAATAATCAAATAGAACTGATTGCTTCGACTACTGTTCAACAAACTGCAAACTTGTCTGAAGCCCATTACTGAAACGTGCCAGTAACTACAATCAAAAAGCATTTTTCATGAGATAGTTTGCTTCACTAGCTATGATAGATGGGAATTGGTTTAATGAGCAGTAAATTAATTAAAATTCACCTTAGTAAGTAATGGTACCTTGTACAACCTTGATAAGCGAATTCGGAGATGGAATCTCTATGCCTTATGCCATCTAACGTCAGTGAAATTAAATTCCTTGCGAAGTCTCTATAGAAATGTCACATCCTAGTAGTTCGCTTCCTGCTTCTTCCTTTTATTCTTTGCGTAATTGAAAATTCGCGTGGATTTCTTCTATTACAAGTGAAATGGTCTGGAACAAATGAATGTGTCTATAAGGAAAAGAAAGATTACAAGAGACGAAATGTAGATGCAAAGAAAACAGTTTAATTGAGCTAATCAGAATGGAACTTGGAATCTGTGGAGCATATTAAGGCTTCATATGCATCATGTAGGATTTTTGAGATGAAATCTGATGTAAAATCTCTTGGTTTTTTTAATTACTTGACCTTTTGTATTGTAAATCAGCAGTCCACCTTCATTCTGCAATTCTGTAAAAGTGACTAATGTGAACACATTTTGGATTCCTGGCTCGCAATTGTTCAGTGTATCTCTGTCACTAAATCAGTTGTCTTACTTCCTTATTTGTACATACCAGTTAGATAGGATGCTGGTCAGATTGATATTCAAATATGTAAATATATTTAACTTTAGCTATGTTCTAGGTGATCGATCCGAAAACAGTAAATCTCATACGAATTTTCTAGCATTTGAGAAAAATCTCGCTGAGGGAATTTTATACTCCTTTCCGGAATGCACACGTAAAAAATTGCACATAAATTTCCAACTATTAATCAAACTTTTATTATTATTGTTCACTTGGGTTCCAAGTGGAGAATAGAGCTTCAACAGCACGTCTCCGCTTTGTCCTATTATCTGCGGTCCTCTGTAGTTGGGCCCAAGACTGCCTATAGTTTCTCTTCTCCTGCTCGCACGATCTCTGCCATATCACTCTCAGACATCCCACTCATCTTTTGTTATTTGCGTTCCACTCGAGTGATGGCCTGCATTGTATGCTATGTCATTCGACGGTATCCTCAGCGTGTCCCCAATCAATCTCCATTTTCTCTTGCATATTTGTTGAGCAATGGGTTCTTGGTTGGTTGGTTTCCACAGTTTCTTTTTTCTAATTTTTTCCGGACGTGTGATCATAAATATGGAACGAAGGCAAAGGTTAATAAAAGTGTGCAACGTGTTGAAAGTACTTTCCATGACGCTGCTGCCAAGCTACTGACCCATACCGAAGAACTGGCTAACTAAACATTTGTGTTGGAAATCCAAATCGTTTTGTTTATATTGACTCCAGTCAACTTCCGAAATGATTTCAGATTGATGAAGATATTTGTTGCATTTCTGATTCTGCTTTCAACGTCTTCATCCATCCCAAATGTAGCTGAAATGATGCTTCCTAGATAAGTAAAGGAAGTAACCCCTTTCAAGTTTCTCCCCTTGACAGTGATTGGTACTGGTTGTTGTTGCTATTGGTTGGTTATCTTCACCAACTCCATCCTCTCTATGTTCACCTGAAGTCCTGTCTTTGCTGCCAGCCTCTTCAGCCAGAATTTGCTTTCCGCCTATAATTATTCTAGTTCGTGTGATATTAAACATAAATCATCTACGAAATCCAGATCTTATAGAGTCTTCTCATCAGTCCAGCGTATTCCTGTCTTCCCATTCTCCATAGTCTGATGCATAATCCAGTCCACCACAATTAGGAGTATCATCGGTGATAATAGGCATGCAGCCAGCTTGTCTTACTCGTGTATTCACTTCAGAGACTTCACTGAGTTTTTTATTCTCTCCAGGATGACGCGACTTAGTATTTTACTTGGTTTGGACAAGAGCATTATTCCACGTCAGTCCATGTAGAGGCCTAAATCGCACTTCTTTGGTGGTTTGGCAAGGTAGCCTTTCTCCTAATCCATAGTTATCTTTCCTTCCTTCCAAACTTTTTGCAATGACGGTCTCTGGGTCAGTTTTTAGTGCTTCAGGGAGAATTCCTTCTGGTCCTGTTGCCTTCTCCCTTTCTGTGAATTTGTTGCGCTCAAGACTGCTGCTTTTGTTGGAGGATTGGTATCCACTGGCAGGCAGTTCTGTGAGTGCTGTTGGTGGTATTTCTGGGCGAGTTGCAGGTGATGGTCGATTCAAGAGTCCTTTAAAGTGATCAGCCCATTGTTTTATTTGTTTCTCCTCCTTGGTAATTAGGTTCCCTTGAACATATTTTATGGGTTTCATCTGCGTTGATCTCTTCCCGGATAGAGACATGGTTATCTGAAATAACATTATGAGGTCTTTTTTACCTGCGGCCTATCAGTTCTGCTTCAGTCACCAGCTAATATGTTGTAGGATTGTCTTTTGTCTTTCCTAGCACTCTTCACGTCTTTAGTCAGTACAATGTATATTGAACTTGGCTTCTCCTTCTACTGTCCATCTTTGCATTGAATCATCTTCTCTTTCACCATCCTCCTCTCCTCTCTTCTGTTAACTTCCAGGTGTCCGTTGAGATCCATTCCTAGTCTTGTCTCTTCTTTCCTGTTAAAACAGTGATAAATGTTTCCTTGAATATCTCTTTCAGAGAGTTAGTTCTAATGTTATTCCACTCAGGTTTCCTCATTGATACCATGTAGTTTCTCCTAACTCGCTCTGAAAGCTACAGTGAAGGTCTCTGTCTCCAGTTGTTTTGAAGGCTTTCAGCTTGACCATACAGGTTCCTTGAACTAACCGCACATATGTCCCTCATCTTCACTTTGGGTCCAGCAGAAGGCGTTCTCAATTACTCGACAATAAGGTGGAGTCTGTTAGGTATCTAACGTGTCTGTCAGGCAAAAACCATGTTGACCAGTGTATGCAGATCCACTTCTGCACGTTGCTTCTTACCGCTAAATCACTTTATGCACAAAAGTGTACGAAGAGTTATCCGTTCTCATTAATTTCGGACAGAGCCTCTGTAGCCATGGTCAGTTCTGTCTCCATATTGTCTGCTCCCAGTCTGCCATTCTTATCGCCTATAAGATTTTGATGTTGCCATTTAGGATGTTGTCCGTCACCGCTTGCAGTTGTCTATAGAAATCTTCCTTTCTCTCTTGTTCCGAGTTGTTTGTAGGTGCGTAACATTGGATAATTGTAACCTTCCTTCCTTTTGAGTTGAATCGTGCTGTCATAATCCTGCAAGAGGAAACTGGTTCACACTACATCATGGATTTGGCTGCCACTGGTGGCATCATGATAGCCACTCCATTAGTGTTCGCGTGGTCGTTGTCTGGGTTACGGCAAAAAAATAATTACTGACTCTCCATCTAACAATTTCGATAGTCCACATCCACTCCGCCTGCCGTTGCAAATTCTCAGCACTTCCATGACATATTTTCACATTTCTTTGGCAACTTGGACAGCCTTCCCAGCCTCGTACATCGTACGTACATTCCACGTCCACATTCTTATTCTTGCTTTCATCGAGAGAATATGCATCGACTGACTGGGTTCCCGAAGGATTTCACTGGCTTGTGTCACTTCGTTTCTCCGATCCCAGAGAAGAATAAGCTTGTTTTTTAATATTTTTTAATATTTTTCTTGTGTTTCGAAGTTTCCGTTGCAGTTTGATGAGTTTTTCAGGGTAGGGTCGCTAGCCGCACACCCTGTTCTCCCTCTTTTTCTGGGCTTGCGGCAGCCTAGAGGACTAGCAAACTAGGTGAGGTCATTCAAACTTTTATGCAAACAGAACAGATAGTTCACTGAAGCATCCTCAAATCCAAAATCTTTCAATTTATATCAGATTAGCGGAACGCAGATGTTTCGAAGTTTCGCGGTTTGTGATGAAGTTAACTAGGAAGTAGTGACCATGCAGTCATAGGATTCGATCTTGTTCTCCGTGGGCACTTGCACTGGGACGCGACCATGTTTGTACTATAACAAGGTGGACTATGCTGAAATGCGGAGGCTTTCGTGCAACGCAGAATGGCCTTTAGCATGGGATGAGTTATCTTTGGATGAACACTGGGATACCATCCATTTAGTCACGACACAGACAAAAAAGGTCATCACGGCTGAAGAGAGGTACATATCGTATTCTAAAAACAAAGCGGAAGGTTTGGTATACGTGGTGAGTATTAAAGTGCTAGGCCGACTAAGACGCATTCCTGGAACTTAGGAACCGGTGCAACTTGGGGGGTCACGAGTGACATAAGGTTATTCAAGGCTAACCTTGCCAAAACACTCCTGGCGAACCCCAGAAGCTTGTACCGATTCATGTAGGAGAGAAAACCAACCAGGAGGTATGAGGCTTAGTAGGCCCAAATGGTCAATACTTCACTAGTCTTGAGATGGCTGAAAAATTCAGTTTAGCCCTCGCCAAACAGTTAAACATCAACGCATGTAATACTGGTACGGACCAAAATGGCGACACTACTACTTCAGCGGGGGAAAACCTATGGGATACTCTCAAAATGAACCCGGCAATAGGTGCAGAGACTCACATCTGGAAAGTCCCCAAATTGTGAGAACATTAGGTCACCTGTCCTGAAACAGTGCGCCGAAGCTATCTGTAGGCCCTTATGCGACTTGTTCCAGCACAGTGGACTCGGGGAAAGTGCTAAGAGAGTGGAAAAGAGCCATCCTTTCTCCTATTTTCAAGGGTGGGGATAGGCAAAATGCCACTACTTATAGACCAGTAACCCCACTCCTAGTGGTCTCGAAAGTACTGGAAATAATTATTGATGATCACATCAGGGAGCACCTCATTAGGGCTAATAGACTCCATGAAGCCCAACACAGTTTCAGGAAAGGAAGATCCTGCGTAACAAACCTACTGTCAGCTTGCGACGATTGGACACCACATTGGGATATGAATGTTCCAGACCATGGGGTCTTCCTGGACTTTGAAAAGGCATTTGACACAGTTCACCATAACCTCCTTCCTCACAAAATAAGTCAGTCAGGTATAGGTAAGTCGCTTCTGCCACGGTTGAAGGACTACCTACCTGAAAGGCAATTTTCCACTAAGGTCAATCGTGTCCGATCATCTTGGCACGGCATGTCACCAGGAGTGTCGCAGAGCTCAGTCCTGGGGTCACTGACGTTTCTGATTTTCATCAGTGACCCTTCTATACTCTGATGATGCAAAAATTTGGAGAGTAATAAAGCTCTCAGAAGACTCGAATAGGCTGCAAGCAGATCTAAAGCTTTCGGAAGACTGGGCGGTGGCCAACGGTATGGCTACCAACCAGAGAAATTGCAAAGTAGTGAAGTTACGCACATGTAGGCTGCAGAATGTAAGTTGTGCCATGTGCAACGAAAGGTTGTCCTGCAAAACGTCGGAGCGCGACTTAGGTGTAGTTCTAACGGAAAAAACGGACACAAGAGCAAATTACTCGAGAGATGTAACGAGAGCATATGCGGTCCAATATTCAATATCTTTTCACGAGCTAGTATAAACCAGTTTGATTTCTTTGCGCTCGCCTCTTTATTGTGAGGTAGAGGTTCCTGATCTTCGGTAAACGTCTGTGCAGCTCGTCCCGCCACTCGACTGTCGTAGCTTTGGTTGACTCCAAAAGGAGTAGTGCAGGGATTAATTATATGTGGTTTATAGTATGAGGTGTGTTAAGACTGTTACTACTGTGAATGGAGTTGATCCTTTCACCAGTTGGTCCTTCGGTATCGTCGTCAATAGAAAAGAGATAATAATAATAATGGATATAATTAGTGAAGGTATTCAGACTAACAGACGGTATATATATACGCCAGTAATAATGATAATAATAATAGGTGTAGTTAATGCTGTCAGGAGAGTAAGACTGAAGCGAATATAAAGAAGTAAAACGACCAGTTTAATTGTCTACATTTGATTGGTGTATGCGATTTTAAGGGGATAGGCCATTTGGATGCAGTCCTTGTGTCGCTGCATGGTTGTTCAGCCTTTATTTATTTATTTTTTTATTTTGGTTACAGCTTGATGCCACACCGTATTTTAAGTACAAGTATGGAATTTTCAGCATGGATATCGGTAGCCCAAATTTCACAGGCCGACCATAGATATCGGGTGTGCGCCGGCAGGGGCTCGAACCTCGGACCATGTGCATGGTCGGCGAGAGTCATAACCACTGTGCCACCGACGCTTAAAGGCGTCCGCAGATGGTACCATAGCTGCATCTGCCAGTAAGGAATTCCAGGGACGGCAAACCCGCAGGGAAAAGAAGTGGGAGCGCACCGAGGTCCTTGCCCTCTGATGAGCTATCCTTCTAGGATTTCCACGAGGGAGCCTATACCTACTCAATGGCAGAACACCTTTGTTTGGGTGATTCTGATCATTTGTTATTTTTTAGGCAGTAATCAAATCCCCCCTAAGACGACGGTAACTAAGTGTGAATAGGCCTAATTTCTTCAGCCTTTCATCATATGGTTTATTTCGGAGACCAACCACTCTTTTTTGCCCGTCGTTGGACTCTTCCCAAGAGGTTGGCGTCCCTTCTAAGCAGTGGGGTGCAATGATATTATGCACTTCAAGATGCGGTCTGACGTATGTTTTATATAACCTTAGAAAGAGCTCAGGAGTGAGTGCACCTAATTGTCTATGTGTAAAGTGTATGACCGCATATACCCTCGCTACATCCCCCGTGTAACTTCCGCTTGTGTCCATTTTCTCCGTTAGGACTAGACCTAAGTCACGTTCCGACGTTGAGCAGGACAAGCTTTCATTGCACAGGGTGTAACTTGCATTCTGCGGTCTATAAGTGCGTAACTTCACTACTTTGCACTTTTTCAGGTTGAAAGTCATGCCACTGGCCACCGCCCAGTCTTCCAGAAGCCTTAGATCTGCCTGCAGTCTATCTGAGTCCTACGGACACTTAATCGCCCTCCATATCTTCACGTCATCAGTGTATAGAAGAGTCGGGCAGCTTAGACGGCATGGTGGATCATTGATAAAAATCAAGAACATCAGTGGTCCCAGGATAGCACCCTGCGACACTCCTGATGACGAGCTGTGCCATGATGATCGGACTCGATTGATCTTGGTGCAAAATTGCCTTTCAGTTAGGTAGTCCTTCAGCCATGACAGAAGTGGTTTACCTAAACATACTTGGCTTATTTTGTGTAGGAGAAGGTCATGGTGAACAGTGTCAAATGTCTTCTCAAAGTCTAGAAAGATCACATGGACTGGAACATTCATATCCCAGCATGATATCCAGTCGTCCCAAGCTGATAATAAGTTAGTGACGCAGGATCTCCCTTTCCTGAAACCGTGTTGGGCTTCATGGAGTATTTTAGACCTACCCAGATATTTCTTGATGTGATCATCAATAATACTTTCCAGTACTTTTGATACCACTGGGAGTAGAGCTACTGGTCTATAACTGACCGTTTTGGCCTACTAAGGCGCACACCCTCTGGTTGGTTGGTTTCCATTCCGATATGAATCGGTACAAATTCTTCGGGTTTGCCAGGAGTTTTTTAGCAATGTTAGCCTGGAATGACCTCCTGTCCCTCCTGACTCTTGCATTGCACCGGTTCCTGAGTTCCAGGTATGCATCATGGTCTATCTGGCTTTTAGATACGCGCCACGTAAACCAAGCCTTCCGCTTTGCTTGCAGAATACGCTGCATGCCTCTCTTTAACCATGATGACTTTCTTTTGGGCTGTGTTGTGACTAAAGGGACGGTATCCAAGATTACTGTATGAATAATCTTTTTTACCGCTTCCCAGTGTTCATCCACGGACAGCTCATCCCATGCTGAGGGCCAATCTGCATCGGACAAGAGCCTCCGCATATCAGCATAGTCAGCCTTGCTGTAACACAGACATGGTTGCGTAACGTTATACTGCAAATGCTCACGGAGAATGAGGTCGAAACATATGACTGCATGGTCACTACTTCCTAGAGGAGTCATGATCTGGACCTTCTCGACAAGTAGTTGGTCACTAGTTAGAATGTAGTCTAGCTTTGATGACTTTCCACTAGGGCCCCACCTAGTGTCGTCTCCAACGTTCTCAGTCAGTCCCGTGTTCCCAATAGCTTGCAGTAGATTTCGGCGGAATTTTCCCTTAGCATACCCCGAGCCAAGGTTCAGTGATGGGGCATTGAAATCTCCAGCAGTGGTGATTTGGTCATAGCCCAAGTCTTGTATCCCTGTGATAGTGCTGAGCAGTAGCTGATTGTGCTCTGCCCCACAGGTGGGAGATCGGTAGATGCCACCAAGTAAATGCTTGGTGTGGCCTACGGTGAAATGACACCATATAGAGTCTGGGAGTCCAATAAATGGTGGGTCCGTTGCGCGCACACATTTAAGTTGCCTATCAAAGTATATAGCAACTCCCCCTCCTTCCTTATTATCCCTGTCTCTCCTGACCAAAACGATATCACCTTACTGATTTCATTGTCGGCGATAGTGGGGGTTAGCCATGTTTCGGTGAGCATGATCATTTTCAGTTGTAGGCGTGCTTGGAGATTTCGGAGTTCACCTGTTTTTCCTCTCAGCCCCCTCACATTGCTATATAGGCAGCTGAAAGTGAGTCTTACAAGCTCAGCGTGTTGTGGGGTAGTTGACGTGAAGCTGTCTGCTGGTAGGGGACTTAATGTTGCGACTAGTTGGCCAGTTCCGATGGAACCGGCCTGTTGTGGTTTTTTCCATGGATTTAGGCAGGATACTTGGGTGACACAGACTGTTATTCTCAGAACTGCACCGCTCTAGTGTCACTGAAGCTTGGGGACGTATTAAAGCCTCCGTTTGCTGCCTCCTTATGGTTCGAGGTCTGCTTTCGCTGCATCAGATGTGTCCTCCCAATTTCCCCTTGATCTCATACCACCGTTGAAGTGGTATGGCCAACTGCTCTGGGGAGTTGAATGTGACACTTAGCAGCTTTGAGGAGCTGTTCAGTGTGAGATGAGCGGGGCGAGGTAGTCGGTTAACGGAGATGGCCCCAGAAGCGCCAACGGCCATCTGAGACGACAGCCATCTCCACTGCTCTACGTTATGCATGTGTTTTTCACAGGCAGTGTCCGTTTCCAGCTCCGGAACACCGTGTACCACCATAGAGGTAGAAGGCAAAAGTTCCGATGACTTCCTCGCCATTTGTCTGACAGCCCATGGTCTGTCTTGTCTCGCCCTTATGTTCGAGCTTCTGTCGATGGCTGGTACCTGAGCCATCAATAGTACCTTTTCGGCCTCTTCGGCAGAGTCCAGTGTAACCCGTAATGGGGGTGGCTTACCTTGAAGTGTGTGGACACCCCTGTACAGCCTGCACAATTTCACTGAACTAATATTCAGACCTAGTTTATTGCACAGGTTGGACCACTGTTCCTGATCAAACAAGGCCCGCTGTTCAAGCAAGCTGTCCTTGCTCACAGGTACGTTAAAGAGGATGAGAGAATTAGACCGATTAACCTCAGACTTAGGTTTGGCCTACAATTAAGAATATTATCGGTCAAACTAGGAGGCAGTCTTGTCTTAGTCCTGTCTGCCCTCAGAAGGTTTCAGTGAGTTCTTTGTTGCGAATTACTTGGCATGTGATAGCACACAGCCGTAGAGTGCATTGTTGAAATGATGATTTGAGCCGATAAAGTAAGTAATGCGTGGTGGTGGAGTGTGTGGGAGAAGGTAACGTTCAGGGGGCGCTTTCACTTTCAGTTAGTTTATTGCATATTACTTCCACAGATTGGTTGAATTGTTCTGAATCTCCATCCAAATCTTCCAAATCCAAATTTTCATTGTAATACTTACGCAGATGTTTCTTAACAAAGTACTACGGAAGAGTTTAATTTGCTCAGGAAATAACTAGCAAAGGTTAAGGATATTTTCCAGGTAAACTCTGAAGGATGTGGTGTATAAATAATTTACTCTCTAGAGAAACTGTCTACATTTATGGCAACCTATGATTCATGATTGCAATAGGGTGCTGATTTCAATCCTAAAGACATCCATTTATGCACTTGCGACTTGGATTTCCCGATCTAAGCATGATATCAAGGCACCTTATTCTGTTGGAAACTTGCAAACACATTAGTGTTTTAACTCATACTCAACTAACTGGCTACGATTTCCACGGATAGATTCCATGAAAGAGACGTCCATCAGTGGTAGTTGAATCTTATTGCTGATGGCGCGCTGATATAGTTTTATTGGATGAAGCGAATGCAAAATAGTAATTACAAGGTAATTTATTCCGTGGATGCAGTTTGCATGTATTGGACGCATATTCGTTTAAGTCATGCATTTGAAAAATGTGCCGCGTTGTCACAACAACAACCTTGTTCATACTGCGCAATTTGAATGTGGACTAACTGAAATGTAAGCATTATGGTTGTCTTTTAAAACTAATGTCTTCACAATATATCTCATTGAAATCTCAGAAGCACAGATTATGCTTCAGTATGTGTAAATAGGACAACCTTACGAGTATTTCTCAACACTTTTGGTATATTGTGTTACACCTCTAATGAATTCTAGTATTCCACAACCAAGACAGCTAGAAAAAGAAACAAACGCTTCAGAAAGGGGATTGAAAGAAGGGGAAAGGACGAGAATTTCTCCTTTTGTCACAAGATTTCTGTTTGTCCTTCCAATAATTTCACGAATTTATTCCTCAGTAAAACGCTTCTTTGTCGTCATACAAGGTTACTTCTGCATTTTAATAAGCCTAACTCTCACAAAACATTAGTCTTCAAATATGACTTTCAGAAATATTTTTTCGTTTATTTAGGTCTAACTCCAGTCTGTGAAAACGTATACTTTAATTAGACTACAGCTGCTTTCGTGATTTTTGCTTGGTTTCCCTATACCAGCCAATATTTTTTACCTTTTTTGAAGGGAAATTTATATAGTAGCTCATAGTGAGCTATTCCGGTGCTTTCAATGTCTGTCTATACAGACAATAACCATTGTTAAGGGGACACATTATCACGTGATCTAGATTGAATACGGTGCGTATGCTGCATCAGTATACAAAAATCTGTGTTGTTTGGTGGGGTTACTTATTCAAGACATGGAGAAATACTATTCGGTAGCTTGAATGGATGAATCAATAATGGCAAACACAAGCAACCTCCAAAGTGCTTGAATGACGATGTTTAAATTTGATCGTCTTAAGTATATTTATCTGAAAAATGCCATACGGCTATTCCGATCGATCGTTTAAATTTATTTGATAGGCTGTTCACTTGAGCTGCGACACTATGCTTGCCTCATAATTGTACACCAAAATTCTTACGTTCAGACTACTAGTCGCAGTGTTTTAGAAGTATTGCAAAAATTACTGGTTGCATGGAACACTCATAGACGTAAAATTTGGATTTGGTGTTGTTTACGCATCCCAAGTTTTGTGCAAAATAATGAATGGAAATCAGGGACTTCGCAAGAGATGGATAGGCATTTTGAAAATAGTGAGTAACATAACTAAACAGTCGATGTCGTACCCATGGTTGCAAATGTAGGAAACATGTCACTCTGCATCTTGTATTAGATATTTGACCCTTTAAACAGAGCGAACGTAAATCATGGAAGGAAAGATAAAACTGTGACTGAAAATATGGAGCTATCATGAAGCCTATTTTCTACACTCAACGAAGACCGACTGTTGTCAAATGCAGGTTAGCTCTAATAATAAATCATAACTGCATATTATGCTACTGAACAAAAGGGAAGAATAACGCTTAGTAGTCGTAGTAGTCGAGTCTATCTCATCAAATAAGAAAGCTTTCCAATTTCGGCATGAACACTAAATATCCCAAGGAACACACTGAACTGGTCTCAATACTCATTAATTTTGCTTAATATAATATTCACTATGGTTATGAGCTATTGTTAGTCTGTGACAATATTTTCTGTCCTAAAATTGCTTTGATCCTTGGTTTCCTTAAAAGCCTAGTGATATCATTCAACGTATGTGACTTGTAATGAAAGTAAAAGAGAATGTCGCACAACAACTGTTTGCAGAAAGTCACATCTGTTTTTTCTCAGATAATAATCTTTTCTTACTGCTGAGATTTATTTAGGCGATTGATGGCCGTGTACTTACACCTCTGTGTCGCAACCAAACTGTATGCTCTGATTATTGTGACAGCTGTTGTAACTCGTGATTATCACGTTTAATTCTGGTCACTGTATAATAATTAGTGTCACTTTTAAATAAGACAGGGTTCATTAGACAGCTGATCAAAAAACTTGTCATACGGTCCTAATTTCACTCTTATTTACTGATTCACACAAGATATAAGCTATGTCACCAGGAGTTCACTGAAATAATTGTGTCTTGATCCAGAAGCTTAAATCTTAGATTATCTTTGAACAAACTGTTGTTATTTCTTTGAAGTGATGAAAAAAGCCTTTCTTGAAGCTTAACCTAACGACGACATCAAGAAAACTCTGAGGAATCAATCTTGAAATCTACTTTGGCAATTTTCAACTTAGAAAATATCCCCATTTAGACATTTGGAAAACAGAAAGATTGAGCGAAGAAATATTAACTTTTCAATTAGATCCTCTTCTATGGCTCTACTCTAATATATATAGCATTTTTTACAATACACAACAATTTACCAAACACGTGGCGATATGTTTGTTAACAATAATAAAACAGTGTCAAAATGTCAAACAAACATATCGCCACGTGTTTGGTAAATTGTTGTGTATTGTAAAAATGCTATATATATGAGAGTAGAGCCAGAAAAGAGGATCTAATTGAAAAGTTAATATTTCTTCGCTTAATCTGTCTTTTTTCTAAATTTTCAACTTGTCTAATTCTAGCTAAGACTGAGTATAACTGAGGAAATTACTCAGATTTAGTTGAACAGCACAACACCTAACGGTAAAGTAGAAGTGGCACATTTATCATATAAGATAATGTAAACATCGTATTGTTAGTACCATATTTTGATCGCTGTCTAAAATTCTTGGCCTAATTACCAGTTCAAACGAAATATGTTGGTAAGAAGTTTATTAGGATTCTCTGAAGACACTTTCATTCACCTACTGAAATAGTTGTGATGCTGAAATTGGGTATGCGGAGTTAGACAGGAAAAGTTTCGCCGGCTGAGGTAGTTAAAACACTGCAGTCTAATCAATGAAATCAGTGACTTCTGTTTCAAGCTCCATACGGTGGTATGGCCTAACTGGCCCAAGACATCGAGAAATGAAGCAACAATACTTGGCAAACCCCTAATGGGATGTCTCCAAGTTGATCAGTTGTTGTATTTCAGAAGAGCCCTGTAGTCCGCATTGAATTATTGTCCCTGTAACACACATATCACTTGAATTCCTACCACATTTGTATTCCTGTCCGGTGAGCGATAAGTCAGCTTTATGCAAGATGCTGGTTTTAGTTATAAGAACTTGAAATTCTACGCCTCTGAGTTTCGATGTACAGTGCAAATTATTACTATTCTGAGATTTGCAATTTATAAATATAATAAACGTCATTCATAGTCAAATAATTTTTCCAAACCTTAATGCTTTAACTTTGCCTTTAACATCTCAACAGTGTTAACAATAATTCGAAACCGTTGATTAATATTTGATTTAATAAAAAATTCCCAAAATTAAAGTGTCTTTAGGTTGTAGACCTAATTTTTCAGAAATATGAATGAGTGTTAAAAGTATTCAGATGTCGATCTCTTTATATTTGTGAGTAAAGGTAACTCACAAAGAGCAGTAAATGAAAAGAAACTCACCTTTATATTATTTTAAAACGTCATCGCTTTGTGGTTATTCATATCTTTGGACTGAAATCAATATAAACATAATATCATCATCAATTTATTATCTGTACTGGAAGGATTGTAAACTTTTCACTACAACAATCATACTATTTAGCTACTAATCTTTTGTCTTTAAGACTTTCTGTCTAAGTCTCAGTGGTATGTAATATCTTCGTCTGTGTCTGGTTGTTTGCATTCTTCGCTAACATTTTGTATTATTATATAATAATATCATTAATAATCCCTTGAGTTTTGAGTGGAACTAAGGGATTCAGCAGCATATCTTCACTTTGCTCTGTTCTGTACAGTCCTTTTTAGCTGGCTGCATGACTGACTGAATCCTTTCATTTCCTTTTCCCATGGTCTCCTCCATATCTCCCACTGTACTCAACTTGTCCCCAAAAAGTGTTTAGAGGCTGAGGGTGTTGACGTTCACGGATAGTACGATCCATACTAACGCAAAATCTAATGCCCACAACTTTTATAGTATTCATTGCACGTTGACTAAAGGCAAGGCGAAAGACCATAATTTATCGTCCAAATTACGAAGTATATTTTGGGAGTAAATCGGAGTGCTAGGATGACAGCTTAGCTAGCTAGGAATCATGCACAAACGAACAAATGTAACACGACGGTGTGCCACATGGCGTGGATGCTTGACCATAAGCCTTCGGTCAAACCAATCGACCTAAACAGTGAAGGTCGGTATCCAATGTTCAGTGATTAATGCTGTGGCTAATAATTCTGAGGAATTACCTACCGCTGCAAGTATATCCGACTGATCTCTATTTTCTTGTGTATATTTGTTTAGCGACAGACTTTTGGCTAATTCTTGGCCAGAGTTTCTGGTAACACAATGTAAACAGTGTTAAAGTTCTTTCAGTTCATCGCCTATGTGAATATGGAGGACTAATTTCGGTTATAGTAATTAAACGATGCGATTTTTATCAACTTTTTAACAGTATCTGAATTTGAGGAATAATAAATACAACTTCATAATACTATTTTTTAACTAAAGCTGCTTATCGATTATTGGTTTTGTAAGGATTTTATTTGATTGGTTGGAGGATTTCATCATCAGGTCCCAATGGCCTAATGGTCTATGAGCTCACCTTGTAACCAGAAGGTTCTGAGTTCGAACCCTGTCGGTGGGTGCGTACTGGTGAAGAGTCCCAGACTAGGACGAAAGAGCTGTCCAGTACTCCCTGCCAGTTTTCCAATGGTTCTCTAACTAATGTCAGCTCATGATGAAATCCTCCAACTAAAGTTGCTTACATTGTTGATGTAATGTATGCCTAAAATACTTTTATACCAAGTCTCTAAAATTTACTGACTAGGAGTTAATAATGTTTTTTTTCATTTCAAGAATAGATGATGATTACTGAATTTACAGATGAAGTTCTTAGTGGAATCAAATGTGAATCGAAGAGTTCAAGAAATAAGTAAGCATTTTCCCATTATAGGGGATGATTTACACTTTTCTAAGTTAGTTTAATTTATTACTCTATGGTTGTGTAACAGTTAAAGCGTTTAAGCATATTATTGTCCGTCATTTTCTCGTTTAATTTCACTCGATTCGTTAAGAACTCGACCTGTTTCTACATTGTGTGAAATGCAGTCTTAGTTTGTCTGAGAGTTTCTATCTGTAGGTAATAGACGGTAATTAAATTTATTGTATAAAGTAAAATAAATAAATTCTCCTGTTTGATTGGCCTGTTGCTAATTCGTCTATAAAGTCAATTTTCAACTAGTGAGTCACTGTTTCGAATTCGTCTTCAATCAATGGATTTTGACAGTTGTTTTAAGTATGAGCATCTTCCATGTGTATCTACCAATTTAACTGCTCCTGTGGAGCCAGTTACATAGGCCGTACAGTTAGGCGTGTTTCTCAACGAATTTCCGAACATCACCCTGCGTGGTTAAGCAAAGGACAAACAAAATCTATTCGCAGCACTATTCTGTCTCATGTTGTAGATACAGAACACAAGATTGATGTTAACCATCCTCCCAGGGTCATTTACCGCATACCAACAAATCTCAACTTCGCCTTAAGAGTTCGACTACTAAATATTGCTGAGGCTGTTGGGATCTAAATTAAGAAGCCTAATTTGTGCATCCAAAAGTAGTTAGTTAAGACATTATCCTTACCTTGGCCATCTAGGTTTGAATGATCCTGAATTTTTGTGGAATTTTCCTAATTTTAGTTGATATTCTATTCGCTACTATATCTTTATTATTATTATTTAAGCACCTTTAATGAACTGTAATTCCATTGATCTTACTTTACAAATCGATATTATTTAAAAAAACACTGATATTGTTATTGACTACTAATCTAGAATATTCTATGTATATGAACATATATATAATTGTAGAGCCAGAAGAGGAATTTATCGAAAAGGATATTCTTTGCTCAATTATTTTGTGTTTTATAGGTGCCTGAATGAATATTTTTGCTATATCTATCAAACTGTTTATTTGCAGAAACGTGATTGATTTCAAGATTCAACACGAAATGACTTCAGTTAAAGAACTACTGAAACAGTAGGGAGTAGAGGACAGCTATATCGTCCTATTTTGAGGCCCTTCAGTAGTACGCGCCAATGACCTCATCATGGATCGAATCCAGGATCTTCAGGTTGTGAGGTAAACTCGTAGATCATTCGGCCACTGGTACGGAACCCAATAGCCAATCAACTCTAGCCTCTACCAAGTTAGATATGGCAACAAATAATCATGGATGACATTGGCTGATGGTCGCGCTACGTATCGATAATTGGTAGAAGTTAGTATTGATTGATTCTGTACCAGTTGCTGAATGGTCTACTAGCTTACCTCGTAACTGGAAGTTCATGAGCACGCATTACTGGAGGGTCCCAAAGTAGGACGAAATAACTATCCAGTACTTACTGTTCTCAAGTGGTTACTTTATGGAAGTGGGTTAAAAGAGTTTCAGGAAATGCATTAATGGTTTACTTTCAGTCGAAATTAGCCAGAAATTGTCAAACCAGTACCCATTTAGATCAAAATCTGAGAATTATCTGTTCAGAAGAAACAAGTGAAACTCTTTATTTTACCTTTGGTCATCTTTAGGATCAAACAAATCTTAATCACTGTGTACCGTGAATCATTTTTGTGTATTACTGCATTAATTGAGTGAATCGCTCAGCAGTAACGACTTTGGCCTTCGTGAACCATTGACCGTGAAGTAATTTGAAGACTATTTCAAAGCTATGGGGTGCCCCAAATCATTGTCAACCTCATTCAACAGCTATATGACAATGCCACGTGTCAGGTGATCCTCAGCGAAACCTTCGAAGTAAATACAGAGAGTAAGGCAAGGGTGTCTATTACCACGGGTGGTATTCCTAATTAGGGTTGACTAGATTATGCGCCAAACTGTGCACAGGGAGTAAGAAGACTAGACCACCGATAATAAGACTCTAGATGATCTGGACTTCGCGCGTGGATGATTTATGTTTAATTTCACACAAACTCGAAGACTTTCAGGGTAAAAGCAACAAACGGAATGAAGGGGCAGGCGGCGAAGACAGGACTCCAAGTTAACATATAGAAGACGGAGTTGATGAAGATAATCAACCAACCAGCAGTAACAACAACCAGCACCAACCACCATCAACGGGAGAGACTTGACGGAGGTTACTTCTTTCCCCTACAGGCGACAGCAAGAGTGAAGTTGTCACAGCCAGAATCGGAAAGACAAGATACACCTTCATCAACCTGAAACCAGTTTGGAAATCTTTTGCACCCAGTCTACATAAAGATCAATATTCGGATTTTCAACACAGATATGAAGTCAGTCATTTCCTCTATACGGGTCAGAAACTTGCACTGCGTGTCAGTCACGAAAAGGATTTCCAATAGGTTCCGGACTTTCATCAGCAGCTGCCTTCGTTGGCTCCACAGTGAAGATCAAATGGCCGGAAAGAATTGGTAACAAGAAACTCCGGCTGGTGACGAACCAACCAAGAGCCGACTGCTCAATAAACAAGTAGGAGAAAATGGAGATGGATCGGGTATACTGTGGCTGAGGAGGCCATCAAATGATATCGCACACAATGCAGGCCATTGCTCGAGTGGAATCCAAATGGGAAGCGACTAGTGGGTCGTCAGTGTGAGGGTGACATGGAGGAGATCGTGTGAGGAGGATATGAGAAATTATGGGCAATCGTGAACCAAGCTAAAGAGAGGAGCAGAAAATAGAACAAAGTTGTGTTGCTGATGTGTTGCCGAAGCCCTATGTTTCATTTGGAACCCAAGGGAAGAACAATATTGTAGTGGTGTGATACAGACAATGTGTGCCAACGGAATGTTATTCTCACATGTTCCCACAGTTCAATTCGGCATTAGCAACAGAATACGATATATCTATTTGAACATTCTATTTGATGTTAGAGTCGGAATGTTATTCCCACAGTTCAATACTACTGCATTGGCAACAGAATACTGTGTATATTTGAACATTCTATTTCATGTCGTTCGATGTAAACCAAAATCACACGCTCAGTGATTGGTTAACGAATATAAACTGTAGATATTTAAATAGCACTTTAATTAATGAAAAATATACCTTGGCTCCCGTGTCTTGCCCTCTATTATTACAATATCAGTTCATTACAAATACATTTATCGTATTCCTGGATTTTTAAGAAGATGGTTAGTAAATATTCTCAAACCATTGCATGAGAAGATAGTGAAATATAGCGTCAAAGATGTATTCGAATTCGTAGACAAAATAAAAGATATTAATATCAAGGAAAAAACCATGATATCTTTGGACATAACATCGTTATTCACGAATGTACCTCTAATAGAAACAGTTAATTATATATGTGAACAAGTGGACAAGCAGTCGATAAACATTGGAATCCATACTGAAATCCTAAAAGAATTGATATTAAGATGTACCATGAATGTAAACTTCAAATTTGACGGCACGCTTTACAGGCAAGTGGACGGGGTGGCAATGGGCTCCCCATTAGGTCCAATTCTGGCTGATTTCTTTCTAAGTAAGCTAGAAAATGGACCTCTGAACAACCTTATCAGAAAGTTCTCATTTTATTGCCGATATATGGATGACACCTTTATTCTTTGTGATAATGCTTCCGATAGGACTACAATAATTACTGAATTCAATGAAGTACATCCGGCTATGAAATTCACATGCGAGGAGGAATCCCAAGACAGAATTGCCTTCCTCGATGTCCTACTTACAAGAAAACCAGACGGAAGCATAAAAAGAAGTTTACATAGAAAAAGTACATGGACGGGACAATATACACACTTTCATAGCTTCGTTCCCATCAAATACAAAAGGAATTTGGTGAAGACCCTTAGCCACAGAGTTAGAGCTATATGCTCTGAGGAAGTAATTAAAGATGAATTAGACATTGTATATGATACTTTAATTGAAAATGGTTATCCTGACAAGTTTATCAAGAAACATATGACGAAGAAGGCCGAAAAGGACGACCCACTATCTGTAAAGAAGAAGCCCCTTTATATACGACTACAATTCAAGGGCGATAAACCAAGTGAGTTAATTACAAAGAAATTAAGAAAAGCAGTTCAAAGGACTTTTAATGCTGGCGAACTACACATCTTATTCTCTACAAGACCGATAGTGCTACCTCGACTGAAAGATGAAGTACCTAGACTGGCCACTTCAAATTGTATTTATCAATTCAACTGCGCTTGTGGAGCGAGTTATGTTGGCCGTTGCTCTAGGAACTTGATTTTTCGTGCTCGAGAACATATCCCACTATGGCTAAGCAAAGGTGTAGTTAAAAGTATTAACAGCTCCATATTAGACCATCTGGTGCAAACCGGTCACAAAGCCAGCGTAGACGAATCCTTCTCCATAATATACCGGGTGCCCAACAAACTACCAAAATCCTCGAAGCACCGCTTACTCCAAACAGCAGAGGCTATTGCAATTCGCCTCAAACAACCAGCGCTCTGTGTCCAAAAGAAACAAGTCCAGCCCCTACTACTGCCCTGGCCCTCAGTAGAGACTATAAACTCATGAATTTGTACCATTACCTTTCCTAATTCTTCTGACATTCAGTTTATTTGATGTTGATGCTGTTCAGCTGTAATTTATCAATATTATTGATTTGATGTTATTTAAACATTAATGTCGTTCATAAGACTAATTCATTCATTCATTATAATGTATATATAATTGTAGAACCTGATGATGAATTTATCGAAAAGAGTTCTCTTTGTTCAGTGTCTATTCTTTTGAAAATTTTTAAGACTGCTTGCATCTGCAACATATCTGAGTTATTATTTACTGATTTAACTGGTAGCGAGTGATGACTGCATCAGGAGTGGAGACCTCCGGATTCCTATCCTAGTCCTCCACTAGCTTGTCTGAGAGAGCCAGATGCTAATGAAGTTATTATTTCACCACGTCCATTCATTTGAATGACACGTGACATCCGTGAGCACCACAGCTGAAAGGACAAAGCAGTCAAGTAGTAATTATGATGCTCATTGACAACATTCTTTTTATATTACTAAAAATGTTTATCTTAGATGAAAACGGGGAGATTGAATGTGACAAACCTGAAGCTGACATCAATTGTCTACGTGCATAGACTTATTTGGAAACTAAAAGTTCGACGATGTAGCCAGGCAGTTTCAGCTAAGATGAATTGTTATATCACGTTCATCACTAGAAAATGTGATGTTTTGCCTACCTCGCGTTGAAGACATCCGTAATTATCGTATAACTGTTAACAAATGTAAGCCTTAAGTATTTATTTACTGATCTTTCGAACTGGATTGATCTCTTAGTGGTAACCTATGTTCACTCCTCACTCTATCGATAATAACTGGCACTAATGAGTCATTTACAAGGTAATTCTAACCAGTGACCAGTAATTTAGTGCTTGTGGGTCAAACACTATTATTTGGATCGAAAGAGGAGGAGGAGGTCGTGTGAGGAAGAGATGAGAGAGTTTGGTCAATCACGGACCCAGGTGAAGAGGACGGCAGAAAACAGAACAAAGTGGAGATGTGTTTCTGGAGCCCTATGTTCCACTTGGAACGCAAGGGAATAATAATAGAATAAATAGTAATTTGGATCAAACTACGCTTGTAATAGTTTGTCCATTGTAATCGTTAAATATGAAGCAGTGAGTAACTCTTCTTCTTGAGTGGTTTAGTAGTACTTTGCTCGCCAACCACGCAATCGGTACTGGTTCGATTCCCGGCGAATCCAGCCTAGTCAGTAGTAAGCTAACAAAGAAGAGAAGGTTAGCAACCCCACCACATAAAAATAAAACCACTGCTACTGAAACTCCAGAACTAAAAGCCTGAAGCTCAATATTCCTTTTGGAGTGCAAAGCAGTGGAAAAAAGTGATTGCTGGGAATCGTATTGATTATACCGAAGAAGTAAGAAATATCATTTCATATGATATAAATCGACTTTTTCCAAGTTTGATGACGGATTGATTTCAGTTAGAGAACCGTTGAAAACCAGGATGTACTGGACATCTGTTTCCAATTAGTTTTGGACTCATTGGAAGTACGCGTACACTGCCAGAGTTCAAACCTTGGACCTTCCAGTTACAAGGTAAGCTCGTAGACCATTTGGACACTGCGTAGCGATCCAGTGGTCTATGAATTCTAACTTCCACCATTATCAATCAGCCAAAGTCGTCGGCGGGTATTTATTCTCACTGCCGGCCGGATGGATCTCACCAGTCATGATTTCTCACTAGAACTGCAGTCAACTTCGTCCTACAGGTAGTCACTAGCGGGCATCCGATTAGTTTTCAAGAGTTGGTTTGTTGAGATTTGATGGGTTTCAAGTTTGACCACAGAATGATATCAGTTTAATCACGAATTGGTAGAATTTATAATTCACAGGCCATTAGATTGGTTTGTAATGGCCGAATGGTCTACGAGCTTACCTTGGAACCGGAAGGTTCTGGGTTCTAAATCCGGTAGGTGCGTATTTCCAAAGAGTCCTAAACAGCTGCTCAGTTCTCCCTGATTTTCAAAGCTCCTCTAACTAATATCAATTCGAATCAAATTGAAAAAAAAATCGAATCCCTACAATCAAACTCTTGAAAATGCATCGATTTACCTTATAGCTGTTTTATAGTAATTGTATAAATTGTTTTGCATTCACTGAAATTTTCTGTTATAGATCCTTTGTTGAAGCACAAATGCAAAGTGAACCATACAAGATTTATCATCGTGGTACACAGTCGAAAAGATATAAAACTCAAGAGGTAACTATCTTCTAATTATAAAAATACCTAATACTTGTATGTGTTTAGATTCAAACAGACTGGCTTCATCAAGATGAAGAATTAAACAATACTGACAATAAAAACGACTCTAAAACTCAGAGTATCAAAGAAGCAAAATTAATCAACTTCCTGAAACGCGTCGAGCCAATCATAACAAAAGAAATAGAAAACAATTTAACTTCTAAGGCATTTAAACGATTGGAGTCAAGAAAAATATTCAATAGAGTTGATGCGTTGGAAAAATATACGCTTGTACTGGATAACGCTAAAGAAGATAAGGTAGGGTTTATCTTCTTTTGGATAACCAAATTTATAAAATGTAAAGTTATCTGTTACAGGACTATCATGGAATTCAACTGGAGCATTGCTGGCAATATCGTATCCTTTATTTTGCTTTCAGTAATTAATAATTTTAATTAAGAGTGGTGAAAGAAATTTGTTATAATACTAGAAAGATAGTAGTTAAATTTTGTATTCCAACCATTTAAGTTATGAAAGCATCCATATTGTGTTCTGAAAGGAATGCTGGGCTTTAGGTTTAGAAGATTCAATAGCATTTGTGTTATGTTTACAGGGTAAGGCTGCTGCCATCACGCCCAAACTTTTCTCTGTAGGTTTAGGAGTGAGTTGGCCTGAAATCAAACCCAGGAGTCATGTGTGTCTGCGAGCACTCTGTTATTGAATCGCTTGTATGCTGGCTTTAGGTTTTCTTAATGGAGGAGATTTATAGCTCAGATGGATTATTTTAATTTAGTTATGTTCTGTGAACTGGTTCAATTAGTTGCTGAGCTTTCGTTATCTTTCTAGACAACATATTCAGCGCAGGTTTTAGTATGAAATGAACTTATTTGAATTCTTCATGAATGATATGGTTGTATCTCCTGACAGCTGTCGTCGTGACTGGTTGTTAACCTACGTCTGTGCTGAAATTTATTTTTATTAGTTGGTAAATGTAGTCCGTGTTAATATGCCTGTTACTCGCTGATTCTTCTGATTATCAGGCTCCTAGAAATCCCCTGGCATTTTTGGTGTTTCCTCCATTTTAGATTTCTACATTTTCCCAATCAAACTGGTGTCCGTAACTATTTACATACAGTGATATGAAAGAATATAAATTGTGCCTCTTCACAGCTAATTTAAGTTCTTAAACTCAGATTCGAAAAGGATGCCCATTTCGACCAATGTAATGTTTCTTGTTGTTCATGTTACTTATTTTGTAAATGATATTAATCTTATCTTTTTCTATTGGATCTTTTGCTTTGCACAATATCGAATGAAACAGTTCTGTTGCTTGGCTTGTGTGTTATGCTTATTTCAAACGGTTTTAGTATTCTAACTGCTCTTTCAGAGATATTCTTTATGTGTGGCAGAGTCAATTTTCTTGTGGTCTTTGATGATGGTTTCTTCAAGGGTGTTGCGACTTAAGTTTAAACACTTTTTGATAAATTGTATGGATATTCATTCTTCTTGAAGACAGTTAGCAAGTGTTTCTCTCTTTCTGTTATGTATGTGAATATTAGGACCTTGTAGACTACGAGCGAATCTAACTAATGCGCTGGCTAATCTGTCTTAATCGCACGTCGACAACAACAACAATAATACCGCCGGGCACGCAAGACAAATAAAAGAGAAGACTGGACGTTGATATGAGAGCTTTTACTGTCTCAAACAACAGTCGAAAATGTTAAACAACAACTCCGTATTTATACAATTAGAAAAATCAATGTCACATTTTAAAAATATTAACGACCTTGGGGAATTCAGTAATTTAAATCAATAATCACGCAGATGCGTGAAATCAATGATTATGCTAGTGTATGAAATAAATAATGAATATTAATGATTCCCCTGCGTATATATTACCTCCCCCTTTTAAAAAGAATCTTGCAATCTGTTTAGTATCTTTTTTCCTTGGGGTCGATTTGGAAATGAACTGTTTGTGTTCGTTTGCGCTGGGATCGTCGGCTGGGCAGCATCTCTTGTTTTGCTTCCGGTTTGACTGGTGGTATTTTGAAAGTTTCCATTAGTAATTCCAGTGGCAATTTAGGTTCTTGGGATGTAGTATATCGACGTCGTATCTGATTTTTATGTCTAATCCACCATTCATCCCCAACTTTAACCTTGTACATTACAGTTCCATGTCGACATTCTATCAAGCCTTCGGCCCATTTTCTGTTCCTCGGTCGATAATCGCGCACATAGACGGCATCACCCTTGCGGTAATACGTCACACTATTTCTTCGTTGATGTGACGAAGATGGTAACATGGAGTGGTGATGAGTTCGTAGCATTCGACCCATTAGAAGTTCTGCAGGGCTTTTCTTCTGTTCTGTCAGTGGTGTAGTTCGGTATACAAAAAGAAAGTTTTGTATTGCTTCCGGTTTCGCTCCTCCCCCTGCTTTCAACAAGGCTCGTTTGAAGGTGTCGACAAATCTTTCTGCCTGACCGTTGGATTGAGGGTGATAAGGTGGCGACCGCACGTGTTGTATACCGTTTCTCTTGCAAAATTCCTGGAACGCTTGTGAGGTGAACTGACTGCCATTGTCAGATACGATGATTTCTGGTATACCGTGACATGCGAAGATCTTTTCCAGGACTGATACTGTTCTGCTGCTAGAAGGTGGTGTCACTTGTACTACCTCCGGCCATTTTGAGTAAGAGTCCACGAGAACCAAGTAGTATATACCTTCTATCGGCCCAGCAAAATCCACATGTAGTCGGGACCATGGTTTTGACGTGGGCCATGCTCTCGGTGGTGGATCTTTGGCTGCCGTGACAGACATCACTTTCAGTTTTTGAGCAGAGCCTCTCTTACTGGAGCTAACAGTTGCTACTTTGTTGCTACCAGACATCGAAGCACTTTTGGCGCAGCCATACTCACTGTGACGATTCGAAGTTGGTTTTTCATTAATCACGTCATACTTTCTAATGGGCTTAGGTTTAATATATCTGTCTCTGATTTCTGGCTTTCTTGTTGAGGGTTCAATACTTTCGACCTTATTGCATACACTGCTTAACGGAATCTCTGACAGGTGCAGCTTCTCAAACCAGTCTAAACCCAAGAGGTCAAGGTTTGAATTATTGATGTAGCATGTGCCGACGAAATGACTATCACGAAACCCAACGCTGCATTTAATTTCTCCATTCAATCGAAGTCTTCCACCACATGCGCTAATTGCTATCTGATTTGTCTTCTCTATGGCAGGGCATCCCAACTTCTGCCATAATTTCTTTGATATTATTGTAATATCGGATGCTGTGTCGATTTGTAGGCGTGCCGGCCGTGTATTAATCGTCAGATTGATATATTTGCGAGGTGCTGGCGTGCTAATATGATATGTGGCAGTAACACCCAAAGACTTAGGCTTGTTGCGCCGTTTGAGTCGACTACGAGATCTGGGTTGGTTGTTGCGTTTGCAGTAGCCATCTTTGTGGCCAACAGTACGGCATCGACGGCATTTATGCTGTTTGAATGGGCACAAGTTTGCAAAATGCCAGGAGCCACAGTGCCAGCAGGCTGATGGTGGTTTATGCTGAGGATGAAGCGGTGCGGTTGATGTCGACGGTACTGGATGCACCGCATGCACTTCTGCTGCATTTTGGCTGCCAGACTCCACCAAGACGGTATCGTTGTGAATGTTGATTAAACGCTGATATTCTTCACCGACGTCTTTCAAAGTCATTCGTGGATCTTGTTCCAGACGATTTAATAGACGTGTGCGTATATCAGCAAATTTGGGAGACTGCAAACCACAGATGAAAATCAATACCTTGAACTGGTCTTCTGAGAGTGATTTCAATTTAAAACGTTCACACGTGCGATTGACTATACCCAACTGAGTATGGATATCATCATTTTCGTTCAAAACTAGTTTCATGCAATGATATCGAATGTTGAATAAAGATCTCTGATCACCAAACTGATGAAACAGGGTATGGACAGTTTCATCGAATGATCTTTCGCTGGGCTTCTGTGGCAGAATTAAGTTGCAGTATTTATCCAGTTCATCTGCTCCCAATTTTCGAAGTAGAAGCCGTACTTTCCAGGCATCATCTTTATCCGCAAAGTCTACTCTAAATAGGTCTTCATATCTGCGAAACCAGGTATCAAAAGTAACGTTCGCATCTGGATCATAAACGAATTCTGAGATGCTACTACCAATGCTGTCGTTGGCTGTAGATGAATCAGCAGAGCGTGATATTTGTAGACCAGCAAGCATTTCCATCAATTTTAGCTGCTGTTCCATTAGTTTCTCTAAACGCAGTGGGTCCATCTTCAGCAAACCCGTCGCCAAATTTGTTATGTATGTGAATATTAGGACCTTGTAGACTACGAGCGAATCTAACTAATGCGCTGGCTAATCTGTCTTAATCGCACGTCGACAACAACAACAATAATACCGCCGGGCACGCAAGACAAATAAAAGAGAAGACTGGACGTTGATATGAGAGCTTTTACTGTCTCAAACAACAGTCGAAAATGTTAAACAACAACTCCGTATTTATACAATTAGAAAAATCAATGTCACATTTTAAAAATATTAACGACCTTGGGGAATTCAGTAATTTAAATCAATAATCACGCG
>OX235274.1:41145183-41170021 GCA_944472155.2 Trichobilharzia szidati
CCACTTTTGGTTTTAATACAATTATCCTCATGCCAGTTGTTTTTATTTTATACCTTTTTGTGCATTTAGTGCACAACCGTACCCTTCAGAGAGTAGGAGTATAATAAGTAATGAAGAGCTATAAGATGTTAAGTTTAATGGAGTAAAATGAGGATCAAGTAAAGACGTTGTCAGAAAATAAATGAGATAAGACATTGTGGAGTGGTATGAAAAGATCTGACGATAGACAGCAAGTTAATTTATAAGATGCCCCATAAATCTGAGCAGATCCCATATGGTCGCATCTCAACAATAGGCTGGGTGAATGGTATATATTTAAAGGTAGAAGCATGATCTGTTAAGGCGTTCATTGTTATCTTTTTCAAGATAAAGATTTAAGCCCTCATAAAAATCAGAAATATCTCGAGCCTTCAAATTTTTTAATGCTGTTCCTGCAGAATGGGGCGATTCACCTTAGTGACCCCCATCATATCTACTGATCAGCTAACTCCACCCTCCCACCTTTTTTGATGTTAGGCTCTGAGACTATGATTATTATGGTTACCGCAAATATATTGCTTGGTACCAGACATGTTCGTACCCCATATTCCATCTCCCTAGCTTTCTTAATGAGTGCTTCCAATAGGTCCCCGCGTACATCTTTATGAACATATTATATATGTATGCATGCGTCCTAATGAACAGATTACTTTATAAGAAGTCAAAAACCTTGAAGAATAACAAGAATAGTTTTTGTGAATAGTGGAGCAAGATTCAGCAGAACAATATAGTTAGGGTTCAATATAGGTAGTATGAACTGAAGGTAAGGTCGGTTGGCAGGACCAAGTGTACTAAATTATCATGACAGTTTTATATATAGTAAACATTTGACATTGCAAAGTAACCTGTCTACATATATTATAAAAAGATATTAGCAGAACCAACAAAATTTCAGCATTTGGTTAACAATACTACAGAAAGTTAGTGAGTCTTACAGGTAGCCGTAAAGTAAATCAATCTATGTATAATAAGAGTGTAATCAGTGTTATAATTCGTATTATCAAAGAATACATTAGGCTCATAAACTGAATGTTATAAGGGAAATAAGAGTGATAAACTAAGAGAACATTTGCTGCGTAAGTAATCATTTTAAGTATTTTAATGATAATCTAATTTCAAGTATTGAACATGCATAATTACTAAGTATTATTAGGTTAGTCTAGGAACTAGTGTACTGTCTGTAGTTAAATATTGAAATGTCATGGTTTCACCACTCTACCAGCAGTTGAGATCATTTAGAAGGGCTAGGGTGGACATGTTAATATGTTTTTCTAGGCTCCTTTTGAAACTGTCAGGCCTTTCACAGGATCTAATCTCAGAGGGTAGTTGGTTCCAAAGTTTGCAATATTTAATGGTGAAGAAGTTAGCTCTAGTGGTGAGCTTATGGGTGTTAACCTTGAGAAGGCAGTTATGGTTGCGTAGTCCATACGATTTAGGATTAGCCCAGGTTATAGACGAGTTACTGTTACAGTGCTTTCTTATAACTTTGAATAAGAGAAATAAATTGCACTTCACTCTCCTTAACCATAAGGGTTCTAAGTCCAGTCGAATACATCTGTCAAGGTATTCTATTTGCTGATCATAACCTAATATGCGTTTCGTGAGGAATCTTTGGACACTTTCAACTTTTTTTCTGTCTGCTGATTTAAAGCTACTGTATAAGTGGGCACAGTATTCAAGTTTGGGGCGAATGCATATCTTATATATGGCTAATCTGGCTTCTGGGGTGTAAAAGTTGCGTAGCACAAAGCCGGTTAGACGTTTACAATCAGATACCACCTTATTTGCATGTTCAGTAAAGGTAAGATCTGAGTATGTTACCCCGAGATCTGTGACTGTGTTCGTGTTTGAGACAAGGTCACCGTACATGTATAGACACATGCTAGGTTTCCAACGTCCGAAGTATGTTATCCCAGATTTAGCTGGATTGAACATTAACTGCCACTTTTCACTCCAATTACATAGACTATTTAGGTCTTCTTGGATTTTACTAACAATATTAATATCATTATAGTCGAAATCATAGGCAACTTTGAGGTCGTCTGCAAAGAGGTATGGCTTGCCATACTTGATCATAGAAACAATATCATTTATGAATACAATGAATAGGGTAGGGCCAAGAACACTACCTTGTATCACGCCGCTGGTTATCGGTTTGGATGTTGATAAGTGATGGTTGACTTTAACTGACTGTTCTCTTCCTGTAAGAAAAGAAGTTATCCACTCAAGTAGCCTTCCACTTATTCCATAAGATAGGAGTTTCAATATGAGTCTCTTATGTGGGACCTTGTCAAAAGCTTTCCTAACGTCTAGAAATAATGTTGCTGCTGAACGACCTTTGTCTACACACTCAGTAATGTGGTCGAAATAATCTAATTGGCAAGTAATGCACGATCTTCTATTTAGGAAACCGTATTGGAAGGCGGATATTAAGTCATTCGAGAGCAAAAACTGAACAGTTTTCTTCTTTATAATCTTTTCCATCACATGTGAAACAACGGAAGTAATGTTGATGGGGCGGTAATTATCTATGTCCGCTATAGGCCCGGTTTTGTGAATGGGTACAACGCAAGATTTCTTCCAGCCATTTATATATGTTCCACTCCTTATCGAAGTTGAAAATATCTTGAGAAGAAGTAGATTCATGTCATTTCCACCCTTTTTTAAGAGGACAGAAGACATTCCATCTGGGCCGGGAGTATTAGTAAGCCTAAGAGTTGTGGTAGCTTTATCGATTTCTTGGGCGTTAAAGACTACATCGGTTAAACACTTTTCTGTTTTACGAGGGAAATCTATATCCTGGTCGTTTTCTAGAGTGTACAATTTGGCAAAGTGCGTGCTAAACACCTCACATATATCCTCATCACTTTCGTGAGTAATGCCACCTAGGTGTATTATTTTTGGATATGTTGATTTGGAGTTAGTTAACCTACTTTTGAAGAGTTTGGCTATTTCTCCAGTGTTATGTGGCGACTGAATTGCCCGCGTCTCTTTATTTCTAAGACTTAGATTTTTTAGCTCATTGATTCTAATGAGGATTGTTTTGATAGCTATTAACGACGATAAGTCGTCATGTCTGTAGTAACTTAATGAATGCTTCCGCATACTTCTTCTTAATGATACTGGAATAAAATCACCTTGAGGAATTTTGAATTTAATCAGTTTCACAGGCGCTATGACATCATTAACCGACTGTATATTGTCATAGAAGTTTTTAAGGACCTCCTCTAAGGAGTCACTGGTAAAGTAGGAATCCCAATTAGAGTATCTAATCAAGTCCTGATACAAGTCCCAGTCAACCTGCGTGTATAGTCTTATAGGTGTCGGAATTACTTTGTTTCTGTGTATAGTTTCTGGAGAAATATTAAACGAACATGCAACTATTTTATGATCACTACCTGGGAATTCATGTCCCACATGAATTGTAGATGGTGCTACGTTGATCGTAAATATGAGATCAAGGATGTTATCGGACCTAGTGGGTACATTTATGTGTTGCGTCCATCCTCCTGTAATGATGGAATTAAGAAGATTATCATACCTCGAGGGTTCACGAAGTGTACGCCATGATATATCAGGTAAATTGAAGTCACCTCCAATTATATTATAACTGAAGGGAAGATTGGATGCAACACTAAATACGTTGCTGAGTACGTTATCGTATTCGCGGTTGGATGATGGCGGTCGGTATACACACCCTATAAGGATAGGTTTACTTCTGAGAACTTTTATTTCGACCCACACCGAATCATTAAGTTGTGACAGAATAGGGTGACTAAAATGCGTTGCACAAATGGGTTGTTTAACGTATATGAGTGTTCCACCCCCACGACCTGTTTCCCTATCCCCTCGAAAAAGATTGTACTTATCAATTGATAAGCTATCATCCGTAATATCACTTGAGCACCAGGCTTCAGTGATCATGATCAGAGACGGATTGCATATAGAGGCTAACGTACATAATGCTAAATGTTTGTTAAGAACTGATCTAGCGTTTATGAGGATGACTGATAGACTTTGACTAAGTGGTTTTAGTGTATGGGCAATATCATAATAAAATGCTCTATGGTTATCAGCTGAATATGTGCAGTCGTTATTGGATTCATTAATTGCAACATTTTGATCACTAGAGACGTTTTCTTTAGTTTGATACTTAGGGATGGGTTGTGAGATGTCACTCGTGAGTGGTTGGTCGTTTAGATATTGCGTGCTATGGGAGATACTAGTATGATAATCTAAGGTATTACTACTGGTATTAGGTGTGTATAAAGTGTTTGCTATCTGTCGGGGAAGAAGCAGTTTCCCTGCTGTAAGGTGTTTGCTATACCAGCAAGGAATTGGTCTGACATCATATGTGCTATGTGCATGATCCCAGGCGTTTCTGCCAGTTGTCGCTGGAGAAAATTTTGGTCATATGGGTTGGCTAGAGTCATGTAGTCTGCATAGTTATAACCGAAATGGGTGGTCGGCGTGTTGTTGTGTGCATATGACTTAGATCCTTGTGTCTGGTTAGAGAACTTCCTAGGCCATGATGAACATTGTGTTGAAATTGGCATGTGACTCCTACTGAATGCATGAGAATTATGACAGGGCGCTATACGTGTTTTTGGACTAACGTCTGTATTCTCAAACTGGTGTTTCCTGTACATCATGGTTGAGAGTGCATTCGTGAGGGGCTGAGCAACTTCGTGTTTTCGAAGTGTTTGGTGAGAAATGTGACGATTATTTTTTCTTATCATAGGACTAGTATTGGAAGCCTGAAATGAGTAAGCTCCTACGGTATGTGAATTACGTCTAACTTCAGGAACATGACTAAGTTTAGATGATTGTCCACCAGTAGAATGAGCCAGTGACCCATTCGAAGCTTTCGTAATTATGGGCTTTAGTGTTCTGGGTCTAACGTTCGGTTTAGCTTTTTCCGTATTATTCGGCTTGTGTAATTTGGGCTGCTGGTGATCATTAGGATTTCCCAATAAACTGGATTTCTGTTGAATAGTATCAACAGTTCTTTTGGTGTTCCTAACGGAAATAGGACGCTTATCATATCGCCTTGTATTTACGCCTACCTGGGTGGCCACATGTGATTGCTGCTTCACAGTTGTCGGGCTAAGAGGTTGTGCGGTATATGACTTCCCGAGAGATTCAAAGTGTACAACTGAATTCAGCTTAGACTTTTTCGAGGGTTTGGCATAAGTGCCAATGTGCAAGGGTTGCCCGTCAATACTGTGATCTGTTAACATTTCTATGTCTGAAATTTCCGTATTTAGAGCTAAGTCTTCAACAGTTGCTTGACTACTCTTAGTTTGTGTATGCGATATTGTCTGGTGCTCTTGGTCATAAGGCAATACAACGAGGGAAGTATTAACTTCGGTTGTCTTATTGGGGTTGTCTTCATTCAGTTTACCTGCGCGGCAACTTCTTTGGCAAGAAGTTAAATCAGGTACAATCCTGATTTTGGTGTAGGGTGTTGAGGAGCTAAGAGTTTTGCCAGACTCCAAAAATTTCTTAGCTAGATCAACAGACTTAAATTTGAACAGTACAGGACATGGGTGGTTTGCGGATTTCTTACGAAGACGCAGAACCTGGCAGTCAGATACTGAAATGTTGCATGCCTGTAGACAGATTGCTTTAAGTTTGACAATAGGTACATTGTCTGGTATATTATATCCTAAAACATTGTATGAGGACATGACCCTCTTTACAGCCTCTGCAGTCAAAAAGTCTAGCAGGTGCTCAGATTTGAGGAGTGAATCTAAGGAAATCTCTTGTGATGGATCACAAAGTTGGAGGAAAGGAGTAATACTTTCAAACTTATCCTGCAGGTCTGTTATGGATTTCTGAAGGATCTTTAGATCACTAGTATTACTCGCTACGCTATCAATTAGTTCTTCCGTTAAGTTTGGTACTAAAACTCTCGGTGTATCGATTGATCTTAGTGCAAATCCATCGTCAGGACTGATGTTTTTAGTGTCCTGCTGACTATTTGATGCTAGTCTCTTAACAGTACTAACTCGTTTAATAACTTTGACCATTATGCAGGTAAAGATTATAAAATTTTCTCAAAAATTGACAAAAGTGTGTGAAATACTGTTATATTATCTAAATAGATAAAAACAACAATAAACAGGTATGAAGTACAAACAAAAATAGACCACTATCAAACGAGTTAACTCTGATAATTATAAACCACAAAACTGAGGACTTCTCTATAGTTCTTTTGTGACAGATTGCTCTTTATTAACACGAATCTCACTGGATCCAAACAGTATTCTGGAGGTGATAAATTTGGATATTTAGCTACCGGAGGGGCAAGCAATATCAGCTATAATTATGTAGTAGTCAAATAAAGACCACGATATTCCAGAATGCGAAAAATTATTTCCACGTTATATGGTGAGATTGTAACGTCCTACACGAAGACAGTTAGAGGCACTCACTCCTGAGCTCTTTAGGCAGAACGACTGCCCCACGGGATCCCTAAATAGAGGATTAAAACTACACTTTTTAAACAGCAGAACACATCGCGATATGACCACAGAATTCCTTTAGGCCTACAATGCAAAATCAGCTACCTGAGGAAATTCAAGTCATTAGTGACCGCCCCCATTCTACCGATACAAGTATACTGAAACGAAAGCATGGTTGATTTATTTAGGTAATCTCATCGCTTCGCTCTTCTCCTTGTTGATTTGATGTCCCTTCTCAGCTACCTCTCTATTCTGTCAACCCGTTGGTTTTCAGCCGTAAATCTCCGAGTTATTCCTACGGGAGATGAAATTACCCGGGAAAGTGAGGTCCTTTAGGGTCTACAGATAGGTCTAGCTTATAGGTGTTCTCTCGCTCTCCACAGTCTTCCGCATAATCCAGTCTACCACAATTAAGAAAATTAGTAGTGTGAGTCGTTGAGATGATGATTTAAGCCGATCGAAGTAAGTAACTGAGTAGCGATGTAGTGTGTGGGAGAACGTGGATTTCATAAGCCACTTTCACAGTCAGTTATTTTATTGCACATTACTTCCATGGGTTGGTCTAATTGTTCCGAATCTCCATCAAAACCTCCCTAAATTTTCATTGTAATACTTACGCAGATGTTTTTAACAAAGTACTACGGAAGAGTTTAATTTGCCCAGGAAATGATTAGCAAAGGTTAAGGATATTTTCCAGGTAAACTCTAAAGGATGTGGAGCATAAATAATTTACTCTCGAGTGAAACTGTCTACATTTATGGCAACCTGTGATTCATGATTGCAATAAAGTGCTGATTTCAATCATGAAGACATCCATTTGTGTGCTCGCTACTTGCATTCCCCAATCTTCTCATGCTATCGGGCCACGCTATTCTGTTGGAAACTTGAAAACACATAAGTGTTTTAACCCATACTCCAGCATACAGGCTACGATTTCCATGGATAGATTCCATGAAGGGAACGTCCATCAGTGGTAGTTTAATCTTATTTCTGATGGCACGCCAATATAATTTTATTGGATAAAGCGAATGTAAAATAGCAATTACAAGGTTATTTATTCCGTGGATGCAGTTTGTATGTGTTGGACGCAGTCCGTTTAAGTAATCCATTTGATTAATGTTCCGCGTTGTCACAACAACAACCTTGTTCATACCGCGCAATTTGAATGTGGACCAACTGAATTGTAAGCACTACGGTTGTCTTTTAAAACTATTGTTAGCATAATATATCCCATTGAAATCTCATGAGCACAGATTTGCTTAGGACAACGTTGTGAAATATTTCTCAACACTTTTGGAATATTGTGTTACACTTCTAGAGAATTCTAGCATTCCATAACGAAGACAGGCAGAAGAAGAAAACAAACACTCCAGAAGGGGATTGAAAGAAGGGGAAAGAATAGGAATTTCTCCTTTTGTTATAAAGATTTCTGTTTATCTTTTCACTAATTTACATTTTACTCATTCATCCCTCAGTAAAACGCTTCTGTGTCGTCATACAAGATTACTTGTGCATTATAATAAGCCTAACTCTCACAAAACATTGGACTTCAAATAGATCTTTCAGAAATATTTTTTCGTTTATTTAGGCCTAACTCGATCGAGTCTGTGAAAACAGATACTTTAACTAGACTACAGCTCCTTTCCTGATTTTAAGTTAACTTGGTTTCCCTATACCAGCCAACGTTTATTATTTTTTTGAAGGGAAATTTATATGGTAGCTCATAGTGAGCTGTTCCAGTGCTTTCAATGTCTGAATATACAGACAATAACCAGTGTTAAGGGGACGCATTATCATGTGATCTAGAGCGAATACGGTACATATGCAGCAGCATTATACAAAAATCTATGCTTTTTGGTGGGATTACTCAGTCTAGAAATGGAGAAATGCTATTCGGTAGCCCGAATGGATGAATCAATAACAGCAAACATGAAATACCACAACACATGCAAGCAACCTCCAAAGTGCCTGAATGACGATGTTTAAATTTGATAATCTAAGTATATTTATCTGAATAATGCTTTTTCTTGCCATACGGCTATTCCGATCGATCGTTTAAGCTCATTTGGTAGGTTGTTCACTTGAGCTGCGACACTATGCTTACCTCATAAGTGTGCACCAAAATTCGTACGTTCAAACTACTAGTCGTAGTGTTTTAGAAGCATTGCAAAAATTACTTGTTGCGTAAAAAACTCATAGATGTAAACTTTGGATTTAGTTTTGTTTTTGCAGCCCAGGCTCTGTGCGAAACAACTAATAAAAATCAGGGACTTCGCAAGAGATGGATAGGCATTTTGAAAATAGTGAGTAACATAATTAAACAGTAAATGTCGTACCCATGGTTGCAAATCTAGGAAACATGTCACTTGGCATCTTATATAGCCATTTAACCCTTTAAACAGAGCGAACGTAAATGATGAAAGGATAACTAAAACTGTGACTGAAAATATGGAGCTATCATGGAGCATATTTTCTGCACTCAACGAGACCGACACGGGTGTAGAAAGACAACAACTATTGTCAAATGCAGCTTGGCTCTAATAATAATTAACCATTGAGTAATATATTACTGAACAAAGACGAAGAATAACGCTTCGTACTAGTAGTCAGGTCCATCTCATCAAATAAGAAAGCTTTCCAATTTTTACATGAACAATAAATGTCTCAAGGAACACATTGCACTGGTCTCATTATTCACTAATTTTGCATAATATAATATTCATTATGGTTATGAGCTGTTGTTACTCTGCGATAATATTTTCTGTTCTAAAATTGCTTTGATGCTGGATTTCCTTGGAACTCTAGTGATATCATTCAACGTGTGTGACTAATAATGAAAGTAAGACAGAATGTCGCTCAACAATTGTTTGCAGAAAGTCACATCTGTTTTTTCACAGATAATAATCTTTTCTTACTGTTTTGAGATTTATTTAGGCAGTTGATGGCCACGTACCTACACCTCTGTGTCGCAACCAAACTATCTGCTCTAAATATTGTGACAGCTGTTGTAACTCGTGATCATCACGTTTAATTCTGGTCACTGTATAATAATTAGTGTCGCTTTTAGATAAAGAAAATCAGAACAAGTGATTCAGCGAAGAGACTCTTTTCAACGAATTTATCATTAAGCTGTACAATCGTTTACATATGGTTTTGAAGATAAGACAGGGTCCATTAGACAGCTGATCAAAAAACTTGTCATAGGGTCCTAATTTCCCTCTTATTTACCGATTCATGCAGGATATACGCCAGGAGTTCCCTGAAATAATTGTGTCTTGATCCAGAAGCTTATTTCTTAGATTATCTCTAAACAAACTGTTGTTATTTCTTTGAAGTGATGAAAATGTCATTTCTTGAAGCTTAATCTAACGACGAAATCAAGAAAACTCTGAGGAATCAATCTTGAAAGATACTTTGGCAATTTTAAACTTGTTTAATTCTAGCCAAGACTGGGTACAGTCCTCTTTAGATAGCTTCAGGACTGACTGTATCCTTTCATTTCCTTTTCGGATGGTCTCCTCCATATCTCCCATTGTAGTCAACTTTTCGTTACCACTAAAAGTCCAATATAGGGCCTATCGTGTGATGTCACTCAATAGTTTCTAAAGAGTATTTAGGGGCTAAGGGTGTTGACGTTCACGAATAGTACAAAGTATACTAACACAGAATCTAATACCCACAATTTCTATAGTATTCGTTCCGCGAAGATGAAAAGTAATTCAAAAACAACTGAACTGATCGTCCAAATTCCGAATTATATTTCGGTACCAAATAAGAGTGCGAGGATGACTGCTTAACTAGCTAGGTATTGTGAACTAACGAACGAATGTAACATGACGGTGTGCCAAGTGGCGTAGATGTTTGACTGGAAACCTACAGCCAAACCAATCGACTTAAACACCCAATATCCAGTGATTAATGCTGTGGCTGATGATTCTGGGGAATTACCTACCACTACAAGTATATCCGACTGATCTCTATTTTATTGTGTATATCTATTAAGCGATAGACTCTTGGTTAATTCTTTACCGGAGTTTCTGACAACACGATGTGAATAGTGTTAAAGTTCTTTGAGTTCATTGCTCATGTGAATACGGGGGACTAATTTTGGTTATAGTAATTGAACGATGTGATTTTTATCAACTTTTTAACAGTATCTGAGCTAGAGGAATAATTAATACAGCTTCATAATACTATTTTTCAACTAAAGTTGCTTATCGATTATTGGTTTTGTAAGGATTTCGTTTGATTGGTTGGAGGATTTCATCATCGGGTCCCAGTGGCTTAATGATCTATGACCTCGCCTTGTAAACAGAAGGTCCTGTGTTCGAAACCTGTCAGTGGGTGCATACTGGCGAATAGTCCCTAACTAGGGCGAAACAGCTGTTGAGTACTATCAGCTCTTTCAATGGTTCTCTCTATTGACATCCTCCAACTAAATTTGCTTATATTGTTAACGTAATGTATGCCTAAAATATTTTTATACCAAGTCTCTAAAATTTACTGACTATGATTTAATAATATTTTTTTATTTCAAGATTACATGATGATTACTGAATTTACAGATGAAGTTCTTAGTGGAATCAAATGTGACTCGAAGAGTTCAAGGAATAAGTAAGCATTTTCCCATGACAAGGGATGATTTACACTTTTTTGAGTCAGTTTAATTTATTACTGTATGGTTGTGTAACACTTAAGGCGTTTAAGCATATTATTGTCCGTCATTTTCTCGTTTAATTTCACTCGATTCGTTAAGAACTCGACCCCTTTCTACCTTGTGTGAAATGCAGTCTTAGTTTATCTGAGAGTTTCTATCTGTAAGTAACAGACGGTAATTTAATTTATTGTAAAAAGCAAAGTAAATAAATTCTCCAGTTCGATTACTCTGTTGCTCATTCGTCGATAAAGTCAATTTTCAACTAGTGAGTCACTGCTTCGAATTCGTCTTCACTCAGGAGATTCCGACAGTTGTTTTAAGTATGAGCATCTATCAAAGTGTTTATTTTCAGAGAATTAATTTATTTTAAGATTCAACGCGAAATGACTTTGGCTAGAGAACCATTGAAAAACGAGGGAGTAGTAGAAAGCTATTTCGTCCTATTTCATGGCCCTTCAATAGTATGCGCTAATGACCCCACCATGGATCGAATCCAAGATCTTCAGGTTGTGAGGTGAACTCATAGATCATTCAGCCACTGATACGGAACCCAAAAACCGATCAACTCTACCCCCTACCGAGTTAAATATGGCCGCAAATACTCGCCGATGACATTGTCCTGTGGTCACGCTGCATATGACGATTTGGCAAGACTTAGTATTGCTGGATTTCATACCATTTGCTGAATGGTCCACGAGGTCACCTCATAACCGGAAGTTCATGAGCGCGCACTATTGAAGAGTCCCAAAGTAGAACGAAATAACTGTCCAGTACTTCCTATTCTCTAGTGGTTTTATAACTGAAGTCACTTTGTGATCGGTGATGAAATTATCACATAATAAGTGTAGTTTGTCGTAAGCTGGATAAAAACACATTATTCTCTGACTACGTAATTTTAATTTAGTCTGAGAAAGAATGGTTTCACTACGTAGTAGTCTATCTTGTTCATAAAATCACTAAAGGTATCGACTGAAAATTCAGTTAGCTTTTTACGATGGCGTGTTACTCACCGTCTCGACAATAAAGTAATAGGACCTGAAATTTAATTGGTAAAGCTGGAGTAGAAAAGCAAGAAGTACAACAACAAAATACGGCTGAACAGTGAACAAGTAATCAAAATCGCAGGACGACTTTCACCTGAAAAAAATGAGATCAACTGCAATTCAAGAACAAAACTTAGATGAGACGCCTAGGGAATATTTAATTCGACAATCACCAACATCTGCGTATAACAATTTTAATACAGTTAAATTATATCTAGTACTTTCTACGAGTTTAACTTTTATTTGAAAAGTTGAATAGGGAGTGCCTCGGTTGGCCATACATCGATTCAACTGTTTCTTTTCGGCTAGCTATATTGTCTGTGATTACATCAATTTACTTTTTGGAGGTGGGTTAAAAGAGTTTAAGGAAGTGCGTTAATGGTTTGGTTTTGGTCAAAATCAGCCAGGAAGTATCAGACCAGTAGCCATTTAAATCAAAACCTCAGAATTATCTGTTCAAAAGAAACAAGCGAAACTCCTAATTTCGCCTTGTATCATTTTTAGGATCAAACAAATCTTAATCAGTATGCACCGTGAATCATTTTGGTGTATTACTGCATTCATTGAGTGAATAGCAGTAAAGACTTTGGTTTTCGTGAAGCAGTGACCATTACGTAATTTGGATATGATGTTCTTAATTGCGGTGGACTGGATTATGTGTCAGAATATGGAGGATGGGAAGATAGGAATACGTTGGACTGATGGGAAGACTCTAGAAGATCTGGATTTCGTAGATTATTTATGTCTAATACTACACGAACTGGAATAATTATAGGCGAAAACCAACAAACTGACAGAAGCAGCAGCAAAAACAAGATTTCATTTGAACACAGAAAGTGTGCAGTTAGTGAAAACAACCAACCAGCAGCAACAACAACCGGTACCAATCACTGTCAACTGCAAAAATTTGAATCCGGTTACTTCCTTCTCCTATCTACGGAGCATCGTTTCAAATATAGGCCACAGTGCGAATGAGGATGTCAAAATCAGAATCGGAAAGACAAAGCAGACCTTTATCAATCTGAAATTGATTTGGAATTCTTCTGCACCCAACATAAGTACAAGATTCGAATATTCACCACCAATGTTAAGTCAGTCAGTTCTCCTATGTGGGTCAGAAACTTAGCGCCAGTGTCACGAAGAGCATTTCTAACAGCTAGCCGCAGACTTTTATCAACAACTGCCTTCGCTGGCTCTATACTGAAGTTTTCATGGCTACCGAGAAAGAATTAGCAACAAGAAACTCTGGGAACAAACTAATCAAGAACCCACTGCTCAACAAATATGCAGGAAAAAGTGGAGATGAATTGCGCACAGACTGAAGGGACCGTGGAATGACATCGCACCAAGACTTAGATATACTGGAACCCGAATGGGAAACGATGAGTGGGGTGTGTACTCGATTGTGACATGGAGGAGATCATGCGAAGATGAGATCATCAGGAGGTGACATGGAGGAGATCAGAGATTATTGGCAGTCGTGGACCCAGCTGAAGAGGATAGCAGAAAACAGAAAAAAGTTGGGATGTTTTGTTGAAGCCCAACGTCCCAATCGGAACCCAAGGGAACGATAATAATAATAACACCCTATTAATTACAAATATATTTATTGTATTCCTGTATTTTTATTACTACTTGTACCTGCAACATGCCTGAGTTATTATCTGCTAATTTAAGTAGTACTGATAGTATCAGGACTGGAGACTTCTGGCTCCCTGTCCTAGTCCTCCATCAGCTGGTCTGAGGGAGCCAAACGCTTATCAGAACATTATTTCACTGCGTCCATTCATTTGAATGACACATGCCATCTGTGAACACCACAGATGATAGGACAGAGCAGTTAACTAGTGACTATGATACTCTTTGACAAAATTCTCTTTATATTACTAAAAATGTTTACCTTAGATGAAAACAGAGGGACTGAATATGACAAACCTGAAGCTGAAATCAATTGTCTATGAGCTTAAACTTATTTGGAAGCTAAAAGTTCGAAGATGTAGTCAACCGGTTTCAGCTGAGATGAATTGTTATATTACTTTCATCACTGAAAAATGCGGTGCTCTGCCTACCTCGTGGTGAAAACATCCGTAATTATCGTATAACTATAGATTAACAGAAGCCTTAAATATTCATTTATTAATCTTTCAAACTGAAAGGATCTCCTAGAGGTAACTTATAGGACAATTACGTTCTCTCCACATTCTTTCGATAATAAGTGGCACCAATGAGTTATTTACAAAGTAATTCTTACCAGTGACCAGTAATTTAATGCTTGTTGGTTAGAGGCTATTATTTGGATCGAACTACACTAGAAACAATTTCTCCATTGTGATCATCAAATATGAAGTAGTGAGTAACTTTACTGAGTGATTGGTATAGTAGTACATTGCTCATCAACCATGTACGTCGTACCGGCCAGTCTAGTCTAGTTGGTAGTAATCCAGGAAAGGATAGAAGGTTAACAATCTCACCCCATAAAAATAACACTGCCACTACTGGGACTTCAAAGACAGAAGCATGAAGCCCAATATTCCATCTGGAATGCAAAGCAATGGAAAAAAAAGTGACTGCTAAGAATCGCATTCGCAACATCAAAGAAGCAAGAAATATCAATCCATATGATATAAATCGATTTGTTCCAAGTTTGATCACGGATTGATATCAGTTAGAGAAGCACTGAATACCAGGGAGTACAGGGCAGCTGTTTCCTACTAGTTTTGGACTCACCAAAAGAACGCTCCCACCGTCAGGGTTCAAACCTAAGACCTTCCAATTACAAACTAAGCTTGTAGACTATTCGGTCACTGCGTAACGATCCAGTGGTGTATGAATTCTAACTTTCACCATCATCAGCCAACGTCACCGACGGGTATTTACTCTCACTGCCGACTGGGTGGACCTCACTAGTCATGACTCCTCTCTAGAGTAGCAGTCAACTTCGTCCTACAGCTAGTCACTAGCAAATATCCGATTACTTTTCAAGAGTTGGTTTGTCGGGATTTGATTTATTTAAAGTTTGAGCACAGAATGATGTCAGTTTAATCACGAATTGGTAGAATTTATAATTCACAGGCCATTAGATTAGTTAGCAGTGGCTGAATGGTCTACGAGCTTACCTTGAAACTGGAAGGTTCTGGGTTCTAAATCCGGTAGGTGCGTACTTCCAATGAGTCCTGAACAGCTTCTCAATTCTCCCTGGATTTCTAAGGTCCTCTAACTAATATCAATTCGAATCAAATTGAAAAAAATCGAATCCCTAAAGATAAACTCTTGAAAATGCATAGATTTACCTTATAGCTACTTTAGAGTAGTTGTATAGATTGCTTTGCATTCACCGAAACTTTCTATTATAGATCCTTTGTTGAAGCACAAATGCAAAGTGAACCATACAAGATTTATCATCGTGGTACACAGTCGAAAAGATATAAAACTCAAGAGGTAACTATTTTCTAATTGTAAAAAATACTTAATACTTGTATCTGTTTAGATTCAAACAGACTGGCTTCATCAAGATGAAGAATTAAACAATACTGACAATAAAAACGACTCTAAAACTCAGCGTGACAAAGAAACAAAATTAATTAACTTCCTGAAACGCGTCGAACCAATCATGACAAAAGAAATAGAAAACAATTTAACCTCTAAGGCATTTAAACGATTGGAGTCAAGAAAAATATTCAATAGGGTTGACGCGTTGGAAAAATACACGCTTATACTGGATAACGCTAAAGAGGACAAGGTAGGGTTTATCTTCTTTTGGATAACCCAATTCGTGAAATGTATAGTTATCTGTTACAGGACTATCATGGAATTCAACTGGAGCATTGCTGGCAATATCGTATCCTTTATTTTGCTCTGAGTAATTTATAATTTTAATTTATTTTATTTTTATTTTATTTTCCTTCACGTTCCCAGTGGAACATAGGGCGGCTTCAAGCTAGAGGCTTGAAGTTTCTGTAGAAGTGTTTATTTTACAGGATGGGGTTGCTAGCCTCATGCCCAACCTTATCTCTTCACCAGCATTATTTCTGGCTCAGTGAGGTAAAGGAGTGCGTCGGCCGGGGATTGAACCCCGGACCATGTGCATGGTCGGCGAGCGTCCTAACCGCTATACCACCGACGCACATAATTTTAATTAAGAGTGGTTAATGAAATTTCGTATAATACTAGATAGATAGTAGCTAAATGTTGTATTCTAATCATTTAACTTGTTAAAGCATCAGTATTGTTTTGTGAGTGGAAAGTAGGGTTTTAGGTTTTGAGTTTTCGATAACAGTTGTGTTATGTTTACTGGGTGAGGCTGCTGGCAACACGCCTAAACTTTTCTCTGTAGGTTTAGGTGTGAGTCGGCTTGTAATCGAACCCAAAAGTCATGTGTGTCTTTTATGCCATTCTGCTGTTGAATCACTTGTATGTTAGCTTTAGCTTTATGTAATTGAGAAGATTTGTAGCTTAGATCAATGATTTTAATTAAGTTATGTTCTGTGAGCTGGTTGACTTAAATGCTGAGCTTTCGTTATCCTTCTAGACAATTTGTTCAGCGCAGGTTTTTGTATGAAATAAACTCATTTTAATTCTTCATGGATGATGTGACTGTATCCCCTGACAACTATTGTCGTGATTGGTTATTAATCTACGTCTCTGCTGAAATTTCTTTTTATTAGTTGGTAAATGTGGTCCGTGTTAATATGCCTGTTACTCGCTGATTCTTCTGAGTAGATGGCTCCTAGAAATCCCCTGGCATTTTTGGTGTTTCCTCCATTTTAGATTTCTACATTTTCCCAATCAAACTGGTGTCCGTAACTATTTACATGCATCGGTATAAAAGAATACATATCGTGCCTCTTCACAGCTAATTTAAGTTCTTGGACTCAGATTCGAAGGGGATGCCCATTTCGACCAATGTAATATTTCTCATTGTTCATGTGACTTATTTTGTAAATGATATTAATTTTATCTTTTTTATTGGATCCTTTGGTTTGCACAATATCGAATGAAATAGTTCTGTTGCTTGGCTTGTGTGTTATGTTTATTTCAGATGGTCTTAGTATTCTAACTGCTCTTTCAGAGATATTCTTTATGTGTGGCCGAGTCAATTTTCTTGTGGTCTTTGATGACGGTTTATTGTTGGTATTACGACTTAAGTTTAAACACTTTTCGATGAAATTGTGATGATATTCATCCTTTCTGAAGACGGTTAGTAGGTTTTTCTCTTCTGCTCTTTTCAGCAATGGAGTGCTACAGTGTGTTTGGACTCTTTCAAACAATGTCTGCACACAGTTTCCTTTGTGGGTAATCGAGTTATCACTATTATAGTTGAGTGTTTGATCTCTGTATGTGTTGATTTTCTACATACTTCTGTTTCTCAATATCCCGTGTTGGTTCTCTTAACTTAGACATCTAAGAATGGAATTTTGTTGTCTAATTCTTCTTCTCTCGTGAATTTCATTTCTCCATAAAAGTTGTTTAATTATTTGTGAGTGTCCTGAGGCATCAATATTCCTCCTTTAATGTGAAGTCAGACGGTATCCACAAGCTTCTTATATCAAAATTAATATTTTATACGATAGGTTTATATCGTACACATTATTCAATGGACAGTTAGCAGTATTAAAGTCAAGATCTTGGTGTTGATAGAACTCTGAGCACTAAACTAGTTGGCTGCTATCAACTGGCTAATCACTTCAGAGGTTTAGATTCTTTCTTCTTTAAACGTCAATCAGTGAATTTTATCAAATATTGTAGTAGAGCACGTTGACCGGTTCACTTATTTGGGAAGTACCATCAGCCCCAACGGCTTGATCTCTGACGAAATCTCAGCACGGATACAGAGGGCTAGTTTTGGATATGCCAGTTTACGCCGTCTCTGGCGTAGACGTGATATCCGGCTGACTATCGACCAAAGGGCGTGTGTACTGCTCATCAGTCCGCTCCGTCCTCCTTTATGGCTGTGAGACCTGGCCATTGAGAGTGAAAGACATGAAAAGATTAGCTGTCTTCGATCATAGGTGTCTGCGTTCTGTTGCCCGTGTGAGGTGGTAGAATTAGGTGAGCAATATTGAGCTTAGGCGTCGAGTGCTAGGTAAGGCGGGGAAATCAATCGACGAGACTGTGAAATTACATCGACTGAGATGGTTAGGGCATGTGTTACGGATGCCTGCCTAGCCATCGCCTTCCTCAACGGACAAGCAATGTTAGCTGACATAGGGTCAGGCTGGAAAAGAGTTAGTGGCGGTAAAACCAAAACATGGCGCCAGTCACTGAAATCTACAACAGTTAGTCTAAGCCACGTAGGAAGGGGTAGACTTTCTGGTTGGTGTCCTCGGGACGGTAAAAACCATTGGCTGCAGACAATCGGTGATATGGATCAAAATTGTTCTCAATGGGTGGCGCAGATGCATCCACTCCTTGTGACTTATGATTTCCAATGAAACCATATTGTTCTTCGTTATTACTATTCCTTTGTCTCACACCTCTGTTTACTGTCTATAATATGCATTTCTCCTACTTTCTTTTCTTGCTTTGTGTGCCTCATGGAGTGTGGCAACTTGAACTGCCGCACATATTTGCAAAGGTTTATGTCGAAAACAGACAGACAGACAAATGTTGTATAGCGTTGAAAACCTTAACAGTAAATACACATTTCAGTTATGGATCAATATGTCATACAGACTGGTGTACACATGTTGGTTATGCAGCACTTTGGAATGTAACAAGTAGTACACTGGAGTCGAATAATCCCAAGCACAAATATACAACGAATAGTTGTTTAATGTGTATAAAATGTCATCCAACAATTCCATCTTTGCTAGCTGGTGGAACATATACAGGTTAGTCGATATATTTATATACATACACATATATTTGAATTATTATCATTATTATGATTCTTTCCTTGGGTTCCAAGTGGAGGTTAAGAATTCTGCAGCACGTCCCCATTGTATTCTCTTCTCTGGCTCTATGTCTCGCCACTTATATAAAACTTTTTCAAATGTTAAAGTCTAAGTGTTCTGACTAGTCATGGTAACATTTATGTTTCTGAACTGGTCAATAAATCAGTCATACTACTACTCACTTATTATATTGATACAGAATATTCTATCCTGTAAACACTTGCTTTTTTGAACAAAGCAAGAACTACAGTTTTAGCAGAATAAAATGGTACCATCTTTTATTTCGTTGCCTTCTCGTCAGCTGCTTACAGGCCAAAGACATTATTAAATGTATCTACAAAAAAACAATTTTAAACAAAAATCAATCGATCAGTACACATACAATGTACACAATGAAAACTTTTCAGCATTTCGCATTCAGATGAAAAATATCCAGTTACCAGGCAGGGCAAAGAAAGACTGATAACCGCTTCTTTCTGAATGCATAAATCAGGTTTCAGGCTCTTGATGCAAATGGCTTCAGCAAACTTAAGGAGAATTGAGCTCTTTTGCTTATTGATAATTTTGAACGACTTTTCGACGTCCACCTCATGACCGACCCGTGTCGAAGAGATGCCTGGCGATGGCACTGCTTACAGCACTTGTTCCCTTTAGACATAAGCTTTTTGGTACATGTTCAGAAAATCGTAGATATGCCCTTCTTTCTGCTCTTTCAATGTTACTGCTCCCGCAGATACATGTAAATTTGTATATACAGTTGGAGTTAACATGAGAAAGATATCTATCGATTTCTGATTGCATCAAAGAGCAAGTTGTTCGATAGACGGGAATGAGCTTAGCTACAGGATAGACTATAGCTAGTGATGTGCTCAGCCTTCTGTTGATCATCGCTGCAATGATTTCACCTTTATAATCAAGCTGAAAGTAGACTGGCTTTTTTCCTACTGTGATTTGTTTTACATTTTTGACTTCATATCTTCCATACCTGTTGATGAACCTTCAAGGGTACCCATTGCTCTTCAGTGTCTTTTCAAGAAACTCAAATTCTCTCTCTAATTTCTCTATACAGCATATTCTCCTCGCTCTATATTACAGAGTCTTGACTAGACCACGTTTAAAGCTATTTGGACAAAAGCTATTAAAATGTAGGTATTATGCTTTCCATGTAGACTTTCGATAAATTGACTTTTGAAGACTACCGTCTTCTAGGCGTTCCATGGCAGTATCGAGGAAGTGGAACTTTCCGTCACTTTCATGTTCCATAGTAAACTCAATATTGGTGTGTGCATCATTGAATAATCTGAGTAAGTATGAAGCATGACTTTCATTGTTGCACACTATAAATGTGTCATCAACATATCGACAGTAGGAAGTTGTTTCATCGATTGCATGCTTCAACTTTTTTCTTTCAAGGTTGGAAATGAATATATCTGCTAAAACAGGGCTTAGTGAACTGCCCATAGCTACACCATCTATTTGGCGGTAAAGAGTGTTGTCAAATTGTAATTGCACATCCATGGTACACATAAGCAGTAGGCGTTTGAATTCCGGCTCTGGGAGTGGGAGAAGGTCAGCCTGCTGACAAATGATCTCAATAGTTTCGTTGATTTGAATTATTTGTGAACAAGGAGGTTACATCAAATGACACCATAAACTTATTTAAAACGTTCATGTGGTTCACACTTTCAGAGGAATGAAATGAGTCTTTCATAGTGTGCACGCCTAGCCGTTGACGAATAGGTTCCAACCTCTAAGCAAGCCAACGTGCCACCTTATGCTTTTTTATAGGCTATATTTCACTGCCAGTATAATAAAAAATTATCGAAAGTGGTTTTTAAGAGATTCAGTTCACTTTATGACAGCAAAAAATTTGATGATTTTGTACAAAATTCATGCTAAAATTTTTATAACTCGAAGAAATTAGAATTTAAGTTCTATTATGTTGCAACCTACTAAGTAGAATTTGGATATAATTGTCCCTCAAGTTAAAGATCCTGAATTCTACTCTTTGCTAATATAGACATGATATTATTATGGTCAAACAAGAAGACTTTTAAATGAATTTCTGTATAATAATAATAATAATCTGCTCTATTCCAAAACAAACTGTACTTATAATACAGCATGGAATTCTCAGCATTTGTCACAATATTGCATCGAAGTCACTCAAAATATTGAATAAAAATGACCACCGGAATTTGTTAACATTTATAGTAGGAATAAAGTCAAAAATGTGCAAAGTACAAAACGAGAATAATAACTGTAATAATAATAATAATAATAACAGCAGGTTTGTTTCAAACATTATTGTCGATACAGTTTGGAAATGTTAGCATTTTATGGAATGTTGAATCTAATGTTCTCTTGATGCAGCATGATGAAGGGGAAAACATAAAAATAACAATCATTATTATTGTTCCCTTGGGTTCCTAGTGGAACATAGGGCTTCAACTGCTCGTTTCCGCTTGTTTCTGCCTTCTGCTGTGCTTTTCACCTGCATCCATGTTAGTCCATTCTGTTTCAACTCCTCTTCACACGATCTCCTCCATGTCACCCATGGAAGTCCCACTCGCCGCTTCTCTTTTGGGTTCCACTCGAGGGCCTGACGCGCGATGTCACCCAGAGGCCTCCTCAGCGAGTGTCCAATCCATCTCCACTTTCTCCTGCATATTTGTCGGGCGATTGGTTCTTGTTTTGTTTGTTCCCATAGTTTCTTGTTGGTGATTCTTTCCGGCCATCTGATCTTCAGTATATAGCGAAGGCAGTTGCTGATAAACGTCTGCAACAGGCTGTTGGAAATATTCTTTGTGACCCACCAAGTTTATGATCCGTATAGAAAACTGACTTGACGTTTGAATTGAAATTACGAGTTTTGTTGTTGATGCTGAGTGACGAATATTTCCAGATTGGTTTCAGGTTTATGAATGTGTTTCTTGCCTTCCTGATTCTCGATTTGACATCCTCGTCCGTTTCTCCTGTAGTTGAGACAATGCTCCGTAGATAAGTGAATGAAGTAACCTCTTTCAAATCCCTTCCGTTGATGGTGATTGGCGCTGGATGTTGCTGTTGTTGTTATTGGTTGGTTATTTCTAAAACCCCCGTCTTGTCTATGTTCACCTGGAGTCCTGTCTTTGCTGCTTCTTCCACCAGTTTGTCGCTTGTAAGTCTTCGATTTTGTGTAACATTATCAAACATAAATCATCCACGCGCGAAATCCAGGTCTTCGAGGTTCTTCACGTTGGTCCAGGATATCCCTGTCTTCTCGTTTCCCACTGTCTGACGCATAATCCAGTCCACCACAATTAGGAATATCATTGGTGATAATAAGCGCCCTTGTCTGAATCCTGTGTTTACTCCAAACGCCTCGCTGAGTTTTCCGTTGTGGATCACTTGACATGTGCCGTTGTCGTACAGCTGTTGAATAAGGTTGATGAATATTTGGGGTACGCCGTAGTACTTTTGGTTACATCTTATTTTAAATTTAGCTACATATTTTGTAAATTATTGTATAATACTCATAGCTCAGGGTGATGAGGATAGCTCGTGTATTTTGATCCAGATTCTATTATCTACATAAAAATTTCATGAGTATGTTAGATGGCTTAATCATTGTTTGCTTTCTCTAACATAACTACACAGGGTTCGTTGTCTATGTAAATTACACGTCCATACTGTCATTCAAATATCGTTACTACCATGGGTTCAAAGTGGAACATAAGGCTTCAAAAGTGCATCACCAATTTACTCTGTTGTCTACAGTCCTTTTTAGTTGATTCCACGATTGTCTGTCAGCTTTCATTTTCTCTTCAAACAATCTCCTCCATATCACCCTAAGACATCCAACCCACTGCTTCCCATCTGGCGCATGATGTCACCCAGCAGTCTGCTCAGAACACGTCGAGTTCACCATTTAATCCTGCGTATTTGTCAAGCTAAAGGTTTTTTGGGTTGGTTTATTCCCAAAGTTCCTTATTACTCATCCTTTCTGCCCTGCTATTTGAACTTCAGTAAGGAATGTGAAGGCAGTCCATTAAAAATGCCCTATATAACTCACTAAGTCTCTCAAGCATAGAAAGGAAATGACGTTAGTGTTAAAGATCCGCATTTTATTCTTTGTTCTAGTTACAACAGATTTTGACATTTATTCCAGTCTAGTGAAGATCTATTTGGCTTTTTGGATCTTCACTTTGACATCCTTATTTGTGCCCCCTGTGATTAAAAAAAATTACTGCCTAGGTAAGTGAAATAGATGTTGTTTTGTTCTCAGAGCTAGATGCATTACCTACGAAGCTTTCCTTGTTCTTCTAGACATCCTGAGTGTTAAATTCTCAGTCTTGCACATGAACTATCCACCTGAAATTACACAACAATAACAAAAGCCATTTGTGTTTTACTCAACTACAAATAGTAAGCTTTATATAAAACTCATTTTCAGATCCTTTAGATTATACTTATTTTATGTTGTAAGCATCTGTAACTAATATTCATTACTGGTTATTCAAGTATTGGTTTGTAGGGATTTAGTTGATTGGTTACAGGATTTCATTATAAGCTGACATTGATTAGAGAACCGTTGGAAAAGCTGGGAGTACTGTACAGCTGTTTCATCCTAGTTTGGGACTCCTCATCGGTACGCACCCACCGGGTTTCGAACCCAGGACCTTATGGTTACAAGGCGAGCTCGTATACCATTAAGCCACTGGGACCCTATCCAATTGCCCGTGAATTCTAACTTCTGCCAATTCACGATATAGCGCAATCGCTAGCCAATGTCTTCGGTGAGTATTTGTCCTCACACCCGACCTGCTGCATCCTACTGTTCACGACTTCCCACTAGAATCCCAGGTAATTACCTACCTGAATAGGGCCAGTCGCCAGTGACCATCTCATTCATATTCAAATATTGGTTTGTAGGGATTTGGTTGATTAGTCACAGGATTTCATCATGAGCTGACATTGGTTAGAGAACCATTGGACAGGTGTCTGGTTAGCTGATGATATCCATAAAAGCGACAGTTCAATAATTACTTACTAAATAAACAAAAATAATGTATGGACGCTTTCTTCGAGTTTTTTGCCTTTAGATAGCACAAGGAGAAGGTTGTTATGAAGAATTCTCACCTACACAGACTTATTTTCCTTTAAAATATGGAAAATTCCCATTGTAACATATAGAAAATCAAAACAAATGATTCAGCGAAGAGACTCTTTTCAACGAATTTATCATCAAGCTGTACAATCGTATATATATGGTTTTTAAGAAGTTATATCCGGTGAGGGAATTGAAACATAGGTGTGAATGCATGAAATAATAATAATATGAAGTGCAATTAAAACTAAAATGTTTGTGATTATAATCGTAGTTAAAGGTCAAGTGGCAAAGCAAATTAATGTCATATATAGAATAATTCATAGGATGGATAGAACTTGAAAAAGGTGTGCAATTATAAGATTAGTAGACAAATCGAAAAAATAAAAACGTTACGTAATATTGTGTGAAATTTAATAGCATAGAATTTAATGTTGCATAAAGGAATTGATTTAGAATGACAAGTGGAACAAGTGAAATAATACCGGGGACAATTAAAAATGAGAGTAGTAATAGTAACAATTGACTTAATAAGGAGGAGTATACAAATTGAATAGACAAAAATGAAAAAATGAAAAAATGGAGAGTTGGTAGAGCTAAAGTATGATTGGGGATTACCATACTTTAGCATAGAGGGATTAAGACCAGTA
>OX235274.1:41170518-41245518 GCA_944472155.2 Trichobilharzia szidati
CCAGGACATATGGTTATTTCTTGTCTTAGTACGATATGAAACAGTTGCGTGTGCTTCAAATATCGACGCAAATTGTAATGATGCAGTCAGCAACTGTAGTTCAGATTAATCTGACCAACTGAAGTTATCTTTGTATTTTCGTATAAGAAAAATTTTGAGTTTTCAACTTCCCCAGTTAAATCACGGATTGATGTCAGTTAGTCTGAGGTTCTTCATCATTACTCATCTGAGACTCCATCCACGGACCGAACCAAGAGCATTCAGGTTACGAGGTTAGGTGAGGTCATAGGTGCGTACTGCTGAAGAGTTTCAAAGTATTACGTGACAGTTGTCCAGTACTCCAAGTTTTTCAACAATCCTGTGACTGACATCACCACATGATCTGTACTGGAAACAGTCGAATCCTTATAACTCGACACATGAAAATGCAAGTTTTTTGTTGTTTTTATCAAATCTAAATGACAGACGTCTGTTGGCATATCGCTTGTTAGAATTCACGCCTCTGAGACGTCTTTAATTTCGCCCTCAATGATTAACAACGCATTCGGAAATCGTCAGTGAACAGTTTATAAAACCCAGTGTGAATCTTTTTATTCCTTCACGTTCCCAATGGAACATAGGGCTTCAAGCTAGAGGTTTGAAGTTTAGGTAGCAGTGTTTATTTTTACAGGGTGGGGTTGATAGCCTCATGCGCAACCTTTCCTCTATACCAGCTCTTTTATCATTGGCTTAGCGAGGTAAGTGGGTGCGTCGGTGGCCGGGGATCGAACGCCGGACCATGGGCATACATATCTTGAAGAATACAGCGACAGCGCGCAGGTAACTGAGCAATAACGTGTTACTCGATCGGTGGTTGGTACAGTGTGTATATCATCAATAAGTTATTCAGAAAAACTGATAGTTAGAATATCCAAGGTGAATTTTTGAAATTCATGCATCAGAAGTGGTAAAGTTGTCAATCTTACACTGCTGCTGAGTTACGTCTTGCCGCTAAGCATATAAAATTCTGGGAATCCATTCTATAGATTACGTCGATAAACAACTGGAAAGCCTTCGTTCCACACTCTTAAATAATCAATATTCTAGAAGATTTATTGAAAGAAACCTCTCCCGACGACGAAATCATAATGCCAAAGAAGACACTGTCTGTGAGTTTAGTATTCAAAGGTAATCGCAAAGTATACCCATCAGTTCATAAGGAAAAACACAGTGGTTTGTTCAGTAAAGAAATATTTCTTTCTTTTCAACGACTTTATCTTCAAGCAACTGTACAGTCGTATTTATATTACGGAAAAAGAAGGCATTAAGTGGCACTGAGAATTCCTCAGTCAATATTGCACATATGATAAGGTAAGAATAAAGATAATTAAAATGATGTATTGAGGGTAGGGGTAGAGTTGAAGTTGATGAATTACAAAACTTGTAAACATTATTAAATGAGCCAATTGGTGTTAAGATTTTAAAAATAGTTCATCAAATGTTTTCTAAAAAATTAACAGTACGATGATGATCACTAGAGACTGGCCCTATTCAGGCAGTTAATCTGGGGTTCTAGTGGGAAGCCTTGACCAGTATGGTACAGCAAGTTGAAGACCAGGCAGTAACTCATCGAAGAAGACATTGCGAAATGGTCGCGCTATGTCGTGAATTGGCAGACGTTGGAATTCAAGGACCATTGGATCAGGTCCCAGTGGGTGAATGGTCTACTAGCTGGCTCGCCTTGTAACCAGAAGGTCCTGGGTTCGAACTCTGTTTGTGGGTGGGTGCGTACTGATGAAGAGCCCCAAACTAGAACGAAACAGCTGTCCAGTACTCCAGTGGTGGTTTTCCGGTGGCTCTTTAACTGATGTCATCTCATGATGAAGTCCTCCATGCAATCAAACAATAAAGACGGCGAAGGGGAAGTGAAGTGGAATGAATTCAAGTGGTAAAATAACCATTAACCAAACCGCGTAGTACCGTCTATCCGGAGAACACGCTTAGAATGTTCAATGTAGTCAGCTCCACACGAGCATGTGAATGAGTATATGTACATAGAGACGGACATGAGTGGTGGTTTATCCTTGACACATTGTTGAATCATATTTCGGTTGGTAAATACTAAATCTAAGTCAGCTGTATAAAAGGAGCGTTTCAGCAACAGTGTCACCTATGAACGTCAAAGGTCACACTATTGCTGAAGTGATTAAAAGCTGTCAATCCAAGTGTGCCAGACAGCCTTTTCATGCCAGTGACTTACATTTAGCATTTACCAGAGGAAATATGATTCGACAATGTGACAAGGATAAACTGCCATTCATGTCCACCTCTGGGTGCATCTACTCTTTCACACGTTCAGTCACTTAAAGAATTTACGTTTTCTCCACTTATGTACAGCCGAAGCTCTGACTATAAATGGCCAAAACCTAAACTATTTATTCAAAAACGATTTGTTAGACCAAACTATCTTTTCCTCGGTTACAGTGATGTCCTTCATTTTATTTTATTTTATAGCTTGAATTCATTCCACTTCACTTCACCTTCATCTTTGTTTCTATTATCATTGCACTTTTAATTTTTAATTTTTTTGGTAACATTTGACCTACTTTTAAAACTCTTGATATCAATTCATTTATTTAATATTATTTTTAAAGTTTAATTGAATTTTAGATTTTCCCGTCGATTGACTGGACCGAAGTGCTCGGTCTCAGGTTGACATGTCAGTTGGCTTCTTGTGCAGATGCTTCGACGATGTCTGGGCATGTAATCAGAATTTAATTGGTGGATGGTGACTAGCAAGCAGTGGAATCCAGGATGCGCATTTCGTCCTTTTCGGGACTCGGTGGGAAAATCATCATTCAGTGCGGAATGCAGGTACATCCAGCTGACTAACCATGTCATCTAGTCGTTATCCCGCCATTACCCATGCCCAGGTGAGTTTCTTCACGTTGATACTCAGAGCACTGGGCGGACTTAGCTAACGAGGCGTTTGGCTACCTTAAGAGAGTCATAGTTATTCCAGTCTAGTTTTGTAATTTATCCACTTCATCTCTACCTCCTTAAAGCATCATGTTAATTATCTTTGTTATTGTCATACTATGTATATTGACTGAGCAATTTTCAGTGCCACTCGTTGCCTTCTTTTTCTGTTTGTATTAACAATGTACAGCTGCTTGAAAATGGAGTCGTTGAACAGAAAACATGTAGATTTGCCAATAACTCTATCTTCCACCTTATCTACTATTTGATCTCATTTGAAAATTTTGATTCGTTACGTTAAATTTCACTATCAGTATGATTAATATTCATTCCTATAGCTCCAGTTGGCACACAGACCTTCCCCAGCATATCTCCATTGAATTTGGGTTCTTTGTCATCATATTCAACCAGTTTCACAACAACCTAGAAGATTTCATTCCTTTCAAACGTGATCTCTATGTTGTCCTCAAATGCCAAATTCTTCTCTTCCAAACCTCATTCTACTAGACAGCCTGGCGCGTGATGTCACTCTACGATCTTCTCAGTGTATGTCCAGTTCATCTTGATTCCCTTCTACTTATTTATTGGGTAATTGGTTGTTAGCTGTCTGACTGAGTCCCCTGTTACCTATTCACTTGATCTTCAGTATTCAAACAGTGAAGGAGAAAGCCTGAGCTTTGTTGTCAAAAGTTCGGATGTTCCTCCTTAGGCTGAGTGCTATAGATATCCATATTCGCATACAAATAATAAACGCCTATAGGATTTAGATACGATGGAGAAGATTTGTAGCTCAGGTGTATGATTTTGATGTAGTTGTGTTCTCTGAGCTAGCTGGATAGTGGTTTATTTGCGAAGCTTTCATTGCCCTAACACACTAGGCAACATCTTCAGCGCATACTTCAATTTGTCGAAGTGAGCTTTTAGATTTCTCCACGAGTTTATTAGTCATCTCTCCTGGTCACATGACCTTGAACGTGATTGGTTCACTTCACTCAGCTCTATGTCAACCAAAAGACTCAACAACGAAAGAAGTTAAAACCAACATCATCTACAAAATAAATTGTAACAACTGCGAAAAACACTTGGCCAAAGTGAACGTCCCCTTCGTCAAAGATATGACATCCACTCCCTCGCTCGTTTCGCTACATACAGACAACCATGGATATCAGTTCACCTGGGACAACGTTCAAATATTGAACAGAGGAAAAAACACCAAGAATGCTAGAGAATTTTTAGAAGCCGCCTGGTATTCCAGTGAATCGTCGATCAATAGACACATCGAGATAGACAAAATTTACTAGTCGATAAGAAGGAAATCTCACATACACAAAGGGTCAACGTTCAAGTCAAGGAAACAATCAGTTCCAAACAACCAATCACGAGGTTCAAGGTCACCAGGAGAGATGACTGATAAACTCGTGGAGAAATGTAAAGGCTCACTTCGACATATTGAAGTATGCTCTGAAGATGTTGCCTAGTGTTGGGGCAATGAAAGCTTCGCAAATAAACCACTATCCAGGTAGCTCAGAGAACCACATCAAAATAATAAATGCCTAGCATGTCAAGTTAACATTCATACGAAACTATTATTTTGGTGTACTCTTTTCCCTGTCTTTCAAGAATATTCAATTCAATATCCTGTAATGCGATAATATTTTAATATTTATAAGACTTTCTTTTATTGGCTCAGTTTTTGTCAACTGGTGATTCTACTTTTCAATTCTGTTAATAATCACTTCTCCATATGGTGAAAGTATATGCATTTTTATCAGGAATTGATAATTCTAGATACTATTTTGCATTTTAATCGAGAGCGAAATGGACTTCTTATGCCCTATTACACTTGCTCTTCTAAATCTGACTAATTCATATATATTCAGAGTTGTTTGTTCAAAATATAATATACTTAGTTTGCACTTAAACTTACTTATTACTACGTCAGTAATTTATTTGTATTTATTGATTTCCAATATAGTTCATATTCAGTATGTTGAGTTAGATTATTATTTGCCTTATCGACTTTGTACATTAGTATTATTAATATTATCAGTTGTTTTGCGTATACAAAGTTTGCTATTGTTTTATTCCAGTAAATTTCACTCATCACGTATATATATATACGTTTACCGCTTTAGGTGTCTAAAGTCTAACTTGTAAATTTATAATATGAGCTTAAAATTAATAAGTTTGTAATGGCAGAATCCAGTGGTACTCTGTGACAGGATTGTTTTTGTCTTTTATTTTTGGCGAAATCAGAAAGACGTGTAAGGAATCCGACAATGAAATTTCATTATGCAAAAGTTATTCGCACGCTGACTTCGTTTGTCTTCATGCTTCATGCTTTCAAGGGGGAAATCAATCGATAAGGTTATGAAGTTACATCGATTGAGATGGTTAGGAGATGTGGTATGCATACCTGTCTGGCAATCGCCTTCCTTGACAACAGGCGATGTTAGCTGACATAGGATCGATCAGGTTGGAAAATAGAAAGCTAGTGGTGGTCAAACGAAAACATGGCTTCATCAGTCAATGAAATCCACAACAGCTAGTTTAGGCCATGTAGGAAGGTGTAGACTTCGTGGTTGACGACCTCGAGACGGTAAAAACCAATGGCTGGAGACAATCAGTGGTATGGCTCAAAATCGTTCTCAATGGCTGGCGCAGATGCATCCACTCCTTGTGACTTATAATACCCAATAAAACTATATTGTTCTTCGATATTGCTATTCTTTTTGCCTCATATCTCTGTTTACTGTCACTATTTTGCATTTCTTTTTACTTCCTTCCCTTGCTTTGTATGCTACATGGAGTGTGGCAACTCGAACTGCTGCACATCGGTGTAAAGTTCTATGTCAGTCAGTCATGCGTTTAAGGACTGGGGGATCAGTCAGCTAGGCGTATCTGCAATCTTGAAAGAATGCATATCCCCCCCTGAGATTCGGACTTGTGACATCTAGTGATGCACTGAGAGATGTTACCACTGAGCTATTTAGGCTGGCGAATGACCTCCTGTGGGACTGGCTATGTAGGATAATTTGATTAGACACAATGTAGCAACTTCTGTTATGCGTAAAGTATTTTGTTCGGTAATGTACGTATGGGACAGATCACGAGCTGACATCAGTTAGAAAACCATTGGAAAACCAGTGTAAGAGCACTGGACAGCTGTTTCGTCCTAGTCTGGAACTCTTCAGTAGTACGCATCCACCAGGGATCGAAGTCAGGACCTTCCGGTTACAAGGCGAACTCGTAGACCATTCAGGAAACTAACTGGGGTTCTACTAAGAAGTCGTAACCGGTGTAGTCCACCAAGTCAAACAAGAGGACAGTTACTTGCCTACAACATTGGCTAACAGTTGCGTTAAGTTGGAATTCGAGGGCTGGTCAGTGGCTGAATGGTCTAAGAGCTCGTCATGTAACTGGGAGGTCCTGGATTCGACCCCCGGAAGTGGGTGGGTACTTCCGATGAGTCCCAAACTAGGACGAAACAGCTGTTTTCCAATGGTTCTCTAACTGGTGTCAAGTCATGATCAAACTTGTGACCAATTGAATCCCTACAAACCAACACTTCATAATTAATCTGATGCTCACTAGTGACTGGCCTCATACAGGAAGTTACCTGGGATAATGAATATATACACATCATGCATTTTTATCTAATAAAATGAATTCTCCTCACCAGCTTGGAATAAGTCTATTTTCTACTTCTTTTCCGTAGGTTCTGGGGAGCTCAGAAGTATATAATAGTCAATAATTGGTATTTTGTCTTCAGACGATTCACTTATCGTCTTTGTGTATAAAATCCTAGTTGCAGCAGTATTATTAGTACCGGTCATATTGACTTTTAAGTGTCGCTACCACAAGTTTTCTTGTTCTGTTCATGTCAGGGACTAAATCGATCGCTCCGCTATTCATTATTTTTCCATAAGATATCACTAGTATACTACTTACGAATTGTTGTCATGAGCACACGCCACAAACTGGTGAATGTATACTAGCCGTAGTGATCTGGCAATAATTTGCTGCGCTATCACCAACAGCCAGAGAACTATCAGTGGAGACCAATCCTCAAACGAAGGTGAAAGTTTTGAATGTAATCAAGCCACTGAAAGCTGGGACCTAATGGAATTCTTCCTGAAGGGCTGGAAACGGTCCCAGAAACGTCAAAGGATATTCTAACGCCACCGCTGCATGAATTTGGAAGGAAGGAAACGTACCTACCGATTGGAAGAAAGGTCGCATACCTTGTCAAGCTGCCAAAGAAGGGCGACTAAAGCCTCTGAAAGAACACCGAGTAAAATACTAAGTCGCATCATCCTGGAGAGGATAAAGGATGCACTGGATGCATAACTCCGCCAGCCAGGAACAAGCTGGCTGGATTCAGGAAAGGCAAATCATGTGCTGATCAAATTGCAACTCTACGCATTATCATCAAACAAAGGATAGAATGGTAGTCAAACCTCTACCTCAACTTCGTCGACTCCGAAATGGCATTCGACAGCGTTGACTACAAAGTAATATGGAGATTAATTCAACGCTATGGAGTGCAGCAAACTTTGATGAACCTCATCCAGTAACGAAATGACAATGGAAAGTGTTAGAGTGACTGACAACAGAAAACTGAGAGAAGATTTTGAAGTAAGGTCAGGAATAAGACATGGCTGTCTACTATCATCTATGGTATTTCTCATTGTGGTGAACTGGATCAGGCAACTGATCGTGGAAAGCAAGAAGTTAGGAATACGTTGGACCGATAACAAGACTCTAGAAGATTTGGATTTCACGCGCGGATGATTTTTGTCTAATGTCACACAAACCCGAAGACTTATAGGCAAAAACCAATAAGTTTTTTTCAGAAGAGGTAGGCAGCAAAGATAGAACGTCAAGTGAACATAGAGAAGATAGAGGTGATGAAGATAATCAATCAATAGCAGCAAACACCAATCACTGTCAAAGAAAGAAATTCGAAAAAGGTGACTACACTTATTTAGGCAGCGTTATTTCAACTATAGGCTGCAGAGATGGGTATGTCAAATAAATGACAACATGGAAGACAGGGTAGATCTTCATCACTCTGAAATCAGTTTGTAAATTCCCTACACTCAACATAAAGAAAAAAAATTCTGATTTCTAACAACAATGTTAAGTCGGTCATTTCTTCTATATGGGTGATAAACTTGGCACTCACATTACGAAAAGCATTTGAAACAACCAGTTGTAGACTTTTATCAGTAGCTACCTTTTCTGGTTCCAGATGGCCATCAAGAATCATCAAGAAGTAACTCTTGGAAAGGACCAATCAAGAATCTATTTCTGAAACACAAACTGAGAAGAAAAAGGAGATGGATCGGTCACAGACTGACGAGATCTTCCGGTGACATCCCTCGAGGGAAACCTGAACGGAGAACGACATGGATGAGATCACATGAAGAGGCAATGAAAGATTATGGACAGCCGTGGAGCGAGCTAAAGGGGACTGTAGGCAATAGGATGAAATGGAGATGTCCTTTTGTAATCCTTTGTCCCATTTGAAACGGTAGGGAACAATTTTTTTGATATAAGAATAAAACCTGTGCACTGTGGTAGAGTGTAATTCCATTATGGGTAAGTTTTGTTTTAATAAAGTCTCACATTGTTACACAGTAATGTTTACTGATGAAGTTTCGAGCACAATTTATTGCTCATAAGCATATCAAGGTAATCACACGACTTCCTAAATTCATTTATATCGTTCCATTGTTTTTCGCTTGATTTGATTGGTAGTAATATTTTCCATATTTTGGGAATGAGTGATGAATCATTCCTGTTGCATATGTTGGGTGTAGATTCGATGAACAAGGATTCAGCAATCAATCTCTCTCTCCACCTACCGATATTACTTTTTAGAATTTTAACTCTGTCCCACACACCCTATTGTGTAGTTGTGTGTTAATGTATGCATTGCATTTCCTTAGCTTTTTTCTAAATTACTTATCTTCTCTGGGTCAACCATTCTTACCTTAGCTAAATTCTTATGTTCTGACAATCTGACTACTCCTGACCTACTAGTTTGACCTATGTAGTTGACCTCACAGTCATTGCAGGGCATTTTGTCTAATTGGGTCAACTGGGTCCTTTAACCCACAGAGCTTGTCCCTGAGTGAGTTTGTAGGTTTAAATGCCACCCTAATTCCTCCTTTATTTAGAATCCTACGTAGGGTCTCATGTGTCCCCTCTTTATATGGTATAACTGTAGATGACTTATATTCTCTCTTATTTATGTTATTATTACTACTTTCACAGTCCTTTTAATTTTTCTTTTGGCGTTTTTCAATCTTCCTAATGAATTTTAGAGGATAGTTATTTAAAACCAACGCCTCTTCTATCTGTTTTATTCCATCATTTAGGTCTTTTTTTGTGCTACATAGTGCCATTGCTCGGTTTGTTAAACACCTAACTAAGCCTGCCTTAACAGTTAAAGGATGAGATGAATTAAAGTCTAAATATCTATTAGAATGCGTTGGTTTTCTATGAACACTAGTGTATTTTTTTATTCCTATACGTTCCTAGTGGAACAAAGAGCTTCGACCTTCAGCTTTGAAGTTCCAGTAACAGTGGTATTTAATTTCACGGGATGGAGTTGCTAGCCCCATGCCCAACCTTCCCTCTTCACCAGTCTTATTACTGGCTTAGCGAGGTAAAGGAATGCGTCTATGGCCGGGGATCGAACCCCAGACCACCTGAGGCGTGGTCGGTGAGTATTCTATCGCTGCGCCATCAATGCATGTCCGAAACAATAATGATAATAATAACTTACTGTAAAGTCAACGTGTACGTGTGGTTATCCGTTCTACACATGTTTAAATTTGATGATTATAATGGTTAGCCTAAATGAAATAAACACATTAGATGTCTCCACCAACAAAAAACTTGTTGTATGCAAGAAAACAAAAACAAACTAATTACACCATTTAAATCGATCCAATTGAAAATTAGAGAAAAGTGGGTGACGCTAAAAAAATAGACACCTAGAGAGAAAATAAACGCACCAGTGACTTTTGAACGCTGAGTTTGTGCAGGACAGTGATATCAGGTTAATGAAACTATATTCATTGAAAAATATGTCGAAAGAAGTGTAGAAATAGTAAACAGGATATTTGGTTAGGTTAAAGTTCTGTTAAGGATACATTAGTGTTAGCTACCGGAAAGATGAAGGTTAGGCTAGTGAAAGATCAGTATCAGGATTCATAGTTAGGCACTAAAAATTCGTCTTTTTAGCACGGTCGGCTGTTCCAAAGTCCTGGAAAATATCCATCAAGACATCAGAGAGAAACGGACAAGAAGTTCACTGGTTCAATGTATCAGAAGAATTTGCAGTAGTGACTGCTTAGAAGAAGAGCTCTTACTTCTCAAAAAAATACCCTGGCTCAAAATGGTTGCCCGGCACGTTTCGTGGTAAAGGACATGAGACCAAAGCCACTTTACTGCCAAAGAAAACACCATATTTAAATCTGAAATTCAGGGGAGATTTAGCAGCAGATATTCTTAAGAGGAGAATCTCCTACAGCGACACTAAAAGTGATATTCTCTAGCCGCTTACTGCCTCTGAGCAATGTGAAGGACGAACTCTCGCTTATGACCACCACTCCAGTATGTATATATCAGTTCACCTGCTGGTCCGGAACTAGGTACATAGGTCGTTCTATACGGGTCCCACTAAAACGTGTTTGTGAACATTATCTAGCATGGTTATAAAGATGAGGCACTGATTCTATCAGAATCGTCATAATTGAACGCCTCGTCAGCACATCTGTCACAGCATCCCAACTGACTCATAATTCGGAGTCATTTACAAAGTAAGCAAAAGTGTTCCAAAGTTATTGACGTGTTCGTTCTTCTGGATGTCTATCCTTTAATCTTACCAAATGGTGAAAATAATTCTTTAATTATCCTAATTAAAATTTTATTTTATAATGTGGAACTAATCTAATAAACAAACTGGTTTTTTTAACATCAAGCACAATACAACTTTGTATTTTTTAAATAAAGCAAGAACAACAGTGGTTTTTGCAGAATAATATGGTACCATCATTTATTTCGTCGGCTTCTCATCAGCTGCTTACAGCCTAAATAAATTGTGAGGTTTACGTACAGAAAAGTTTTAACATACTTGCAAATTTTACATGTTGTCAGTTGACAGAAAGTTCCACAGTATTTTTTTATTCCTTTACCTTCCCAGAGGAACATAGGGCTTCAAGTTTCGGTGGCAGTGGTGCTTATTTTTACAGGGTGGGGCTGCTAGCCTCATGCCCAACCTTCCGTCTTTACCAGTCTTATTACTGGCTTAGCGAGGTAAAGGACTACGTCGATGGCCGAGGATCGAACCGCAGACCACCTGCATGGCTGGCGAGCATTCTATCGCTGTGCCACCAACACACCACTTCGTGTGACTAATCATTTATTGTTTCCTTTGAATGATAAACCAGAAGAGTTTAAGAAATGCCAGTTGAATGTTAATAGCCCAAATGAAAAGTTTAGTGTAAGTGCAACATATTTTCCTTCTCTTCCTCTTCTAAAACTCTAAGTAGACCCGAATGTCTCAAAATCACTCCTAAGTCACCCCGAAATTCTCCACTTACAACTCTTAAGATATCCTTACAATGTGAATAATACACTTGCGTTCATTTATATCTGACCACGTGAAAGATAAGTTGCAATGGTACTATAAACACATTTTATAATAATGAACCCTTAATATTTTATTCATTATTTCCTTGGGTTCCAATTGGATGACAGGGATTCAATAGCACATCTCCAATTCGTTCTATTCCCTGTGATCCTCTTTAGCTGGCCCAACGTCTGTCCTCAGTCTTTTATCTCCTCCTCCTCACATGATCTACTTCATGTCGATCTCGAACACAGGCCCAACTCGTCATGAACCACTCGGTTTCCACTCGAATGATGGCCTGCATTGCACGCGATGTCATTTTTTTATTACAGCTTGATGTCACACCGTATTTTCAGTACAAGTATGGAATTTTCAGCATGGATATCGGTAGCCCAAATTTTGAAGGCCGACCATAGATATCGGGTGTGCGTCGGCAGGGGATCGAACCTCGGACCATGTGCATGGTCGGCGAGAGTCCTAACCATCGATGGTCTCCTCAGTAAATCCCGATCCATCTCCATTTTCTTCGGCATGTGTTGTGCAATCGAACCCTTAGTGATGAATAAATGAAGCCACAATTCACTGTTTATCAGTATTATTTTCAGAATTCTATTGTTACTACTGCGTCGGTGGTGGAGCGGTAGTATGGTCGCCAACCACGCCTCACATGGTCTGGAGTTCTATCTTCGGCAAACGCACTACTAAATATCACTAAGCCGGTAAAGAGGGAAGGCTGGGGGTGAGGTTAGCAATCCCATCCTGCAAAAATAAAATCACTGCTACTGAAACGTCAGAGCTCTAGACTATAGCCCTATGTTTTCACTGAGAACGTAAAGGAATGAAATAAAAAAAACTGACACTGCGACTGTGACAATCCTTTTCTTCTTGCGTACAAGTTGTAGTTAATTCTTAGTGCAGCAACTACCACTTAATTCAATTAGAAAACAGTACAATTACAAAAGATCTACTAGCTGACCAAATAACTCACTACAAAATCACATGAGTTTGACCTAGTTCATTAATGAAAGAATTGCGGACATTGATAGATTACCACTCTAACAGCATACTACCCTATTCGTACTTTCTTTTCATATTTTTGGAATGAAAAAACTATGAAAAAAAAATAATAAAGTGCAATAGATTCTAATGCGCAAGAAAATCTATTTTTTATTTTGTACTTCCAGACTTACATCAATCAAGTAATACAAATGACTTAATCATGTTAAATAAATTGAGTGCATTTCAATAGTGTAAAATTAGAATTTTTATTAATTTTCTAGTTGCGTATTGAGAGTGGCCAGTGTTGAATATATATGTCCAATCATAACACTCCGTATTGATCCATTGTCATCTCTCTCAAACTAAACAGGATAATGTTCAGCAACACATCTCCACTTTGTTGTGTTTGATGCCATCCTCTTCAGCTTGGTTCATTACTGACCATAATCTCTTATCTCCTCCTGGCCACACGATCTCCTCCATGTCACCCTCACAACGATGACCCACTCGTCACTTCCCGTTTGGATTACACTTGAGGGCCTGGTGGAGCTGTCACTTGGCAGCCTCCTCAATGTATGCCCGATCCATCTCCACTTTCTCCTACATATTTTTTGAACGACCGGTTCTTGGTTGGTTTGTTCCTATAGTTTCTTGTTTCTTATTCTTTCTGGCCATTTGATCTTCGGTATGGAGCCAGCCAGTGAAGCGGGCAGCTGTTGAAGAAAGTCTGTAACAAGCTGTTGGAAATCCTTTTCGTGATAAGCAGTGCAAGTTTCTGATCAGTATAGAAGAACCGACTTGACATTAGTGTTGAAAATGCGAATCTTATTCCTTATACTGAATGACAGCGGAAGATTTCCACACATAAAAGTGATCAAATGCGATACGTTATACTTAGATTTGTTAAAGCACATTGGACAACAAGTGAATACCATTCATAATGTAGAAGCGAAGAATGTTCTTTACAGGTGTTTGATATTCTCTTCTCTTGAACGATAGCCATTTTCAATTAGTGTATTCCTCAACTATCCAGGAACGGATTCCCAGGTTAAAAAAATTCTGTTTAGACGCACTCTGAATGTCCAGTTCATGTTCCCTGGCGTCATCTACAGACAGCAAGATGGAGTAGCTATGTGGTCACCATTAGGTTCGCCACTTGCAGATATTTTTACGACAAGTTTGGAAAACAGTCCGTCAAAATCGTTAACTGACAGTGTTGTTCTGCGCTAAACGTATAATGATGATGACACTTTTGTCATTTGTAATAATGAATGCAACCTAAATAGTGTCCTATATGCCACCCATACATCAAATTTACAGTTGAAGCAGAAACTGAAGAAGCAAGCTTCTTTCTGGAAGCTCGACTAAAAGAGAAGCCTCATGGGGCATTGAGCAGATCATATACAGAAAACCTACGTGGAATGGCCAGTCAACAAACTTTTACAGTTGAGTAATCATAAATAGCAAGTGAAGCCTGATAATATATCTTGCGACAAGGATTCGAAGAATCTACACCGCTGAGTCGGTAGATATAGGAGTCGTTCTTCTGAAGAATACACTAATACAAAATGGCTACACTCCAAGCATCATAAACAAACACATAAATCCCAAAAGCCGAAGAACATACTATACATGAATGTGGTATCCAGTGGCGACTTTTCGGTTGGCATTCTAGAGAAGAGAATGTCAAACACCTTAAGAAGAACATTCTTCGCTTCTACACTACGACTGGTATTCACTTACCGCCTAATGTTCTCCAGTAACTCTATTATTATTATTGTTCCCTTGGGTTCCTAGTAGAACATAGGGCTTCAACTGCACGCCTCCACTTGCTTCTGTATTCTGCTGCATTTTTCACTTGCATCCATGTTAATCCATACTATTTCAGTTCCTGTTCACACGATCTCTTCCATGTCACCATTGGACGTCCCACTCGCCGCTTCCCTTTTTTTTGATTTACAGCTTGATTCCACACCGTATTTTCAGTACAAGTATGGAATTTTCAGCATGGATATCGGTAGCCCAAATTCAGGCCGACCATAGATATCGGGTGTGCGCCGGCAGGGGATCGAACCCCGGACCATGTGCATGGTCGGCGAGAGTCCTAACCACTGTGCCACCCTTGCGGGTTCCACTCGATGGCGGAGGGAGGTGTTGTAACCAGGTCAGATTCTGTTTTAGTCCATCATTCCTATTCAGAAAATTTTGATTCCACTTGATATGAAGTGCTTCTGATGATATTAGACGTTCTTTGTGATTTCTGAAGTTTTTCTGGATTATTTCAATATTGTCAAAATCAATTCTGTGGCCTGATTCTATAGCGTGTAGACCTATGGCTGATGACTTTTCAAGTTTCTCCAGTTCAATTGGATTTCTCGGTGGTCGAACAGATGCTCTACGGTGTTCATTTTTTCTGATTTTGATTTCTCGAGATGTTTGTCCGATGTATATCGCATCACATTCCAAGCAAGCATTTTATTTTATAGACACAATTAGATAGAGAATCTTTAGGGATCTGGTCTTTTATATGGACAAGGTTGCTTTGAAGTGTGTCTGATGTTTTGAAGAAAACTCTAATGTCGGGCTGATTGAGTACTCTTCTGATTTCGTCTGACGTCTCTGCTCTATATGGAATGATGACTGTTGATGTCCATTTTTTCGGAATGCGTTTTTGGCCATACTTAATGTCTGTGTTGATTTTGTTGATGAAGTTCCATGGGTAGTTGTTTTGCTTGAGAGTTTCAGTAATGTTTGATATTTCTTCTTCTTTTTCTGTCTCATCCGTTATCAGAGAGCGTCCTCGTCTAAGAAGACTTGAAACAACTGAAATCTTTGCGCTGATGGGGTGTGATGATTTGAAGTCTAAATATTTATTTGAGTGGGTTTTCTTCCTGAATATGGATATACTAAAGTGTCCGTTTTCCTTTGTCTTAACTAGGCAGTCTAGAAATGGTAGTTCACCGACGTCTGATTCTGCTTCTGAAGTGAACTGGATTCTGGGAGATACACAGTTTATTTTCTGCAGGAATGAATTGTGTAGATCTCGTTTTAGTACTACAAAAGTATCATCTACATATCTTAACCAGGGTTTCAATTCTGTCTTCTTAACAGTATCTGTTGGTGATTGACCAAAGCAGTGAACTTTCAGTGAACACGTTCCAGCTTGTAGTCCCTCTCCAAGTGATGCATGCATGAACAGTTGAACAGTATCGTGAGCCCTCAAACATTAATTATTGATTATATCTTGGTACATGAGGGAAAGAAATATCTACTCTGAGGTGACTGAGATGCAGTTTGTTTTCAGTTTTAGCTTTATTTGAACACACCAATTGCTTAAATTTATCACAAATCTAAATACCTAAAAAATGTTGTATGCATTGTTTCTTATCACTAGATTTCTTAAAGGTGACACATGAGATCTTTTACTTTGTCTGCATTACTAAGTATAAGTATCCTTAGAGGTTCACAGTTCATTGGGAATTTCATATTTCATTGTTTCTACTCTTTCACTGTATTACCTTGAACTGTGATCAAATTTAAGACAAACAGAATTCCGAAAATTAATCTGAATGTGGATAGACACTGACTACAGAAAGAATTTGACTAGAGTTCTATGGAGAATTCATCACTAGTGGGGTCAACTTGGTAGGGCGTGAATACAAATAGTCGCCGATGTCACTGGCTGCTGGTAGAGTTAAAATGACCCATTGATAGAAGTTGGAATTCATGGGCTCGCCATTAAATTTGCTCCCAGTGACTGAGTGAATAGTCTACAAGCTTGATTTGTAACCTAAAGGGCCTGAGTTCAAACCATGTCGGTGGACGATTACTTCTGACAGGACGCAAACCAGGCTGACGAAACGGCTGTTTGTTTCCCAGTGGTTTACTAACTGATGTTATCTCGTGATCAAACTTGAAATAAATGGGAACAACCAACAGAATTCGAATAACGAATTAGGTCATCCATCATGTGCACCTCGATTACAAACCAAATAGACAAACCCAAATGATTCATTGGGTCGCGAACTAATCAAAAATTTGAAAATGAAAAATATATTTACAAATCACCACAATATCTCAGAATTCATCGACTTAATTCATATCTGAATATGTACAACAGAGATTATATATGTATAATAATAATAATAATCAAAACTACTATATTATTGTTATTCCATTGAGCTCCGAATGGAACATAGGGATTCAACAACACATCTCCACTTCGCCGTGTTCTCTGCGATCCTATTTAGCTAGCTCCACGACTGCGCATAGTCTCTCGTCTCCTCTTAATACAACCTTCTCCATGTCACATTCGGACTCACACCCAACTCGTCGTTTCCAGTTAGGGTTCCACTTAAGGGCTTGGGGCGTGATGTCACTCAGCTGTCTCCATCTCTATCTCCTTCGAAATATTTGTTGGAACATTTGATTTGTTCGTTCACACGATTTCTTCTTGGGGATTCCTTCTGGCCATCTAATCTTCAGTATGGAGCGTAGTCAGCTATTGATATATGTTTGCGACAGCCTTTTGGTGACGCGTCAAGTTTCTGACCCACATAGAATAACATTGTTGTTAAAATTTATAAAATTATATTTGTAAAATCTCAGCGAAATTGAAATGATTAATTCCAACGTTTCGTTCGGTAATCTGGTCCGAACTTCTTCAGGGAAATTAATCAAAATTAACATAACAGAGGTTTGTATATAAAAGGAACATCACTTGTTTTTAAACTTTGTCCAATCCAGAGTCATAAAACGGGCATCAACATGTATAACAAATAAAATTGTATGTTCATATATAAAAGTACATCTCTTGTTTTAAATTGTTTGTCCTGTCACATGAATCAAGAAACAGCTATCAATAGATATAATAAACAAAACAAGACAAAATTTTTATATGAACTTTGATCAAAATTTGCCCTCAGACTTTCAAAATTAGTCTACTTTTGTTAAAATATATGTGTATATGCAGTATACAATGGTGTGTGTGTGTGGATGAACAGTCATTAATTTCAATTAATTTCCCTGAAGAAGTTCGAACCAGATTGCCGAACGAAACGTTGGAATTAATCATTTCAATTTCGCTGAGATTTTACAAATTTAATTTTATAAATGTCTACTTCTCACTCAGTGCTCAATTATTTTGCAACTATCCGGTCAAATCTTGATCACAGTTCATAAGAATTGTTGTTAAAAGTTTGAATTTTGCTCTTTATGTTGAGTGCAGCTAATTTCCAAACTGATTTCACAATGATGAAGATCTAAGTTACCTAAGTTACCGACTCTGCTTATGACATCCTCATCCTCATCAAAACCAACTGACAGTCATTATTCCATCTTGTACTTGTACCAAGCCCAGTACACTTCCTGTTTTCACTTTAACTTGACTTTACCAGCTGTTGTATACTGAAACGAATGGATTTATAGCTAACACTGTAGAGCATGAAGACGAATCTATTTATTGCAAAACAGTTGTTTGCACTAATTATTTTTGTTTGTTATGAATAAATAAACGTTTTCCGTTACAGCAAATCAATTTTCCTGCCTAATTATAGTTATGATTATTTGGTAATCGATATTTTGGGAAATAATCCCCTCTCTGTGGAAACGAAATTCACATTTTTCTAAATGACATTTTAGGCTACCGATAGGGTTAGGAATTTATAGAAAAGTCAGATTTATATACATCCGCTTCATAATTTTACAAACTTTCCCATGGTATTAATTAGAAACCAATAGAAGTTTTGTTATAAAATAGACCACGAGTTAATATCCTTTTGCGAATCACTGGAAAACAAGTAGGGAGTACTGGAAGGCTGTTTCGTCCTGGTTTAGGACTCTTCAGCGCTGCAACCTCACCACCACTGCTTGAGATCAGGACCTTCCGGTTACGAGGTGGGACTCGATCCAACAGCTAGCCCATGAATTCCAACTTCTGCCAATTCGTAACATATGTATGGCGCAACTGCCATCCACTGTCACAGCCGAGTAATTGTCCTCTAACATAACTTGATAGACCCCATGACTTCTCACTGGAGCCCAATATAACTTCCTGTATTCGGCCAGTTGCTAGTGAGCATCGCATTAATTTTCAAGTGTCGGTTTGCAGAAATCTGATTAGTTACAGGACTGACCAGGTTCTGGGTTCGAACCCTGGCAGTGGGGTGGGTGCGTACTGCCGATGATTCCCAAACTGGGAGGATGAAACAGCTGTCCAGTACTCCAATACCGGTTTCCAGTGGTTGTCTAACCGATATCAATCCATGGTCAACTGGTAAAAACAATTCTTATTATTCCCTTGGATTCTGACTGAAACATAGGGTTTCAACAGTACACCTCCCTTTTTCATCGGAATATTTGTTGGGCAATAGGTTCTTCATTACCAGAGTTCTTTGTTGCTAATTTCTCTTGGCCATCTGATCTTCAATATGAAGTGAAAGTAGCTGTTGGAAATGCTTTTCGTGATGCATCATGTTCCTAACCCAAAGGGAAGAAATTACTTTAAACTTGAGCTGACAATCCGAATCTTGATCTGTATGCTGAGTTGAAGAGATTTCTACGTTCAATTCAGAGTGATAAAGGTCTTTCTTGCTTTTCCGATCGCGGCTTTGACATCCTGCCTGCAGCTCAAAATGATGCTGCGTAGATAAGTCAAGGAAGTGACCTCTTTCAAATTTCTCCCGTTGATAGTAATTGGTGCTTGTTGTTGTCGGCTGGTTATCTTCATCAACTCTGTTTTCTCTATGTTCACTTGAAATCCTGTCTTCCCTGCTCACTACTCCTGTGAATGTGTTGGTTTCCCCTGTAGATCTTCAAGTTTGTGTGACATTAGACATAAATCATCCTCAAAATCCAGATCTTCTAGAGTCTTCTTATCGGTCTAGCGTATTCCCAACTTCTCACTCCCCACAATCTTCCTCATGACCCAATCCATCACAATTAGGAATATCACCGGTGATAATAGGAGGCGGTTTTGTCTCATTCTTGGCTTCACTTGGGTCCTGGGTCACTAACTGATTGCATTCCTACTTCTCTAACAGAACGCAGTACACCATATACAAAGGTAAATCATCCTCTGCCGTACTCACTGAAGCCGGAGTCCCCCAAGGTGCTGTACTCTCCCCACTTCTCTTTTCTTTCTTTCTACATGACTTACCATCTTCAAACGACATTAATTTTGTCAAATATGCTGACGATCTGACTGTATCTTTGCCTGCCAAATGTCAAAGCGACTGCTTTAACCTAATGGCTTTCTGTCAGAAATCAGCCAGTGGTCCAAAGAAAACGGTTTTACCTTATTATTATTATTATTTCCTTTAATTCCTAGAGGAACATAGGGCTTCAGCCATGCGTCTCCATTGCGTTCGGTTCTCTGCTGTAGTTTTCACCTGGCTCCAAGTCTGCTCACACGCTTTCAATTCCTCTTCACATGATCTCCTCCAGGTCACCCTTGGACGACCAACTCGTCGCTTCCCTTTCGGGTTCCACTCGAGGGCTTGCCTAGTGATGTCACTTGCTGGTTTCCTCAGAGTGTGTCCAATCCATCTCCATTTCTTCCTGCCTATTTGTTTCACGATCGGTTCCTGGTTGGTTCGCTCCCAGAGATCTTTGTTGCTGATCCTCTCCGGCCATTTGATCTTGAGTATTGAGCGAAGGCATTTCTTAATGAAGGTCTGTAGCTTGTTTGAGCTGCTCTTTGTGACACGCCAAGTCTCTGATCCGTATAGTAGTACTGACTTCACATTGGAGTTGAAAATACGGATCTTATTTTTGACGCTGAATGCTGTTGACCTCCACATAGACTTGAGAGAAATGAAAACTTGTCTTGCTTTTCCGATTCTGGCTATGATATCCTCGTCAGTTCCTCCTGTAGTTGAGACGATGCTTCCCAGGTAGGTGAAAGAAGTTGTTTCCTTCAGGTTCCTCCCATTTATGCTGATTGTTGTCGGTTGTTGCTGTTGATGTTGGCCAGGAATCTTCATTACCTCTGTTTTGTCTATGTTCACTTGAAGTCCTATCTTTGCTGCTTCTTCTGCCAATTTGTTGCTTTTCACTTGCATATCTTCTAGTTTGTGGGAAATCAGACATATATCATCGGCGAAATCCAAATCCTCCAAGGCTTTTGTGTCGGTCCATTTTATGCCTGTTCCCTCGTTGGTTGCCGTTGTCTGCCGCATTATCCAATCAACTGCAATCAGGAAGATCATTGGTGACAGTAGACAGCCTTGTCTCACTCCCGTCCTCACTTCGAAGGATTCCGTGAGCCTCCCGTTGTGGATTACTTGGCATGCAGCGTTGTCGTACAGCTGTTGGATGAGATGTATAATTGTCGGCGGCACCCCGTAGTAGCGAAGTAGTTGCCAAATCACCTCTCGATCGACGCTGTCGAAGGCTTTCTCAAAATCGATGAAGTTGAGATAGAGAGGTGACTGCCATTCCAAACTTTGTTCAATGATAATCCGTAGGGTGGCGATTTGGTCAATGCATGACTTGTTCCTCCTGAATCCGGCCTGTTCCGGACGAAGTTTTTCATCTAGGGCTTGTTTAATTCTCTCCAGGATGATGCGACATAGTATCTTGCTTGGAATGGACAGAAGCATAATTCCACGCCAGTTTTTACATTGACTCAAATCTCCTTTCTTTGGCAGTTTGAATAAGTATCCGTTCTTCCAATCCTCGGGTACTTTGTCCTCTTTCCACACCTTCTCTAGTAGTGGCGTCATCAAGTCCTCTGTTGTCTCTGGGTCTATTTTCAAAGCTTCTGCTGGGATTCCATCTGGTCCTGGCGCTTTCCCAGCTTTTAGCATCCTGATGGCATTCAGGACTTCGGATTTCGTCGGAGGGTCGATGTTCATTGGTAGTTCTGCTTCCGTTGTTGGTATTGTTGGACGCGTTGTAGGTGGCGGACGATTTAGAAGTCTTTTGAAGTGTTCAGCCCAGTGCTTCCTCTGTTCCACCTCTTTGGTGATTGACTTTCCATTGTCGTCCTTTATTGGCTTAATCTGTGTCGAACTTTTGCCCGAAAGGTGCCTAGTTGTTTGGTATAGTGAAGCGAGGTCTCCTTTGCCTGCAGCTTGTTCTGCTTCGTTTGCCATGGTTTCACAATATTTTCTTTTGTCTTCCCTGGCACTTTTCTTCACTCTTTTGTTCAGTGCATTGTAGCTTGCATTCAACTCCTGTTTCTGTTGCTCGTCGGTGCACTGGATAATCTTTCGTTTCGCCACCCTTCTCTCTTCTATTAGTTTCCAAGTGTCCGTAGAGAGCCACTGTTTGTCCTGTCTCTTTTTTCTGCCTAGGACTTCCATGCAGGTTTGACTCCACACCGTTTTCAATTTGTTCCAGTGCTTTTCGACGCTGACCTTTTCGTTGGTGTTGATTTGTGTCTCGGCTTTTTCCCTTATGTTTGCAATGAAGATGTCCTTTGTAGCCTGGTCCTTCAGCTTTTGAGTGTTGAACTTGGCTCGTGGTCTATCTGCAGCTCCTGTTTCCCTGAAAGCTTTTAATTTGATTTGGATTGTCCCTTGTACGAGGTAGTGGTCTGAGCCAACGTCTGCTCCTCTTCTTGCTCTTGTGTCCAGTAGGCTGCGTCTCCACTTCCTCGATATTGTGATAAAGTCAATTTGGTTTTTGGTTCGCCCGTCTGGTGACACCCATGTAGCCTTGTGGATATCTCTGTGCTTGTAAACACTGCCACCAATCACTAGTTCGTTGAAGGCGCAGAAGTCGGCGAAGAGTTCTCCGTTTTACCTTAAATCCCTCTAAATATCAAACAGTCAATTTCACCTTTAGGCATAAATCCGACCTAAACAAACTGATTGGCTCTCACGAGGTATGCAGCATAGACGGCACTGAAATAGAAACCAAATCGGAAATGAAATACCTAGGCGTCATTCTATCTGCTGATCTCTCCTGGTCGTCTCATATCTTGACGATTTCTAAGAAAATATTCCGTCTTACCTTCTACATCAAGAAGTTAAAACATTCTGGTATAACCCAACCCTTACTCCGACAATTCGTTAATTCTCGCATCCTGCCTATTATTCTCTACTGTCCCCCCTTAGTTTTTCCCGGGCTACTGAAGAAAGACTATAACATATTACGCAGGATGTTAAAGGTTGTCAGCAGGGTAAGCAACGTGCCACTCAGCCAGCTTGTTAATATTCTGGTTGACAGGCACATGGACTCATGTGAAAAATGGGCCAAATCCATTTTATCTAACTCACACCACCCTATTCACTCACAACTCTCCCCTTGCATCTCATGAGGCAAAACCAGAAGCCTATATAGAAAACTATATGCTCGCACCAGCAAGTACAAAAGCTCAACCATACCCTACTTAGTTCGTGTTCTGTGCGATAAAGAAAGCATTATGCGTGACACCTATAATTCATTAAATAGTCAGTAGAACAACTGGACCTCGTCTTTCCAACTCATATCATTCATAGGTACAACATTTTCTTTCTTTCTTTCCGTTATGTGCTGCTTTGTTTCTTTCTCTCGCTTACGCCAGTAAATATGACAGCACCTACTTTTCTAACACCTTCAAATACTGTTCAGCTTTGGCTTTGCTACCGACATGCCAATATGTTGTTGTCATAATGAGCTGAGATTTCCTTAATCTATGTAGAATTCTATTTATCGATAATGTACACGAACTGGATGCAATACTGTAGTAAAAATGCTGAGAATTCCATTCTGGATCACAAGTACTGTTTTGGAATAAAGCAAACTATTATTGTTATTATTATTACTTCATAGGCTTCTCTGAGTTTCCGATTGTCGATCATTTGACATGTGGCACCATCATCATCATAAAGACAGTCAAATTAAGAAACTGCAGTTGTCTAGGAAGACTCTTTTAGGACGCCTGCTGACCATGCATATAGTCCGGGGTTCGGTCCCTGGCCGACGTACACCTGATATCAATAGTCGGCCTGCTAAATTTGAGCTACTGATATCACACGCTCAAAATCCCATACTTGTATCGAAAATACTGTGAGGACTTAAGCTATAATAATAATAATTATTATTGTTTCCTTTAATTCCTAGAGGATCATAGGGCTTCAGCTGTGCGTCTCTATTGCGTTCGGTTCTCTGCTAGAGTCCTCACCTGGCTACAAGTCTGCCCACATGCTTTCATCTCCTCTTCACGTGACCTCCTCCATGTCACCCTTGCATTGACAACCAACTCGCCGCTTCCCTTCCGGGTTCCACTCGAGCAATGGCTTGTCTAGTGATGTCACTTGATGGTTTCCTCAGAGTATGCCCAGCCAATCCATCTCCATTTCTTCCTGCAGATTTGTTGCACAATCGGTTCCTGGTTGGTTTACTCCTAGAGATCCCTCCCTGTTGCTGATCTTTTCTGGTCGGCCATCTGATCTTGAGTATTGAGCGAAGACAGCTGTTAATGAAGGTCTGTAGTTTGTTTGAAATGCTCTTTATGACGCACTGGCCAAGTCTCTGATCCGTATAGTAGCACTGACTGACTTCACATTGGAGTTGAAAATCCGGATCTTATTTTTGATGCTGAGTTCTGTTGACTTCCACACAGACTTGAGAGTAATGAAAGCTTGTCTTGCTTTTCCGATCCTTGCTTTGATATCCTCGTCATTTCCGTCCGCCTGTAGTTGAAACGATGCTTCCCATGTAGGTAAAAGAGGTTGTTTCTTTCAGGTTCCTCCCATTTATGCTGGCTGATTGTTGTCTGTTGTTGTTGTTGCTGTTGGTGGTGTTGGACAGGAATCTTCATCACCTTTGTTTTCTCTATGTTCACCTGAAGTCCTATCTTCTTGGATGCTTCTTCTGCCAACTTGTTGCTTTTCGCTTGCATATTTTCCAGTTTGTGGGAAATCAGACATATATCGTCGGCGAAGTCAAGATCCTCCAAGTTTTTTGTGTGAGTCCATTTTATGCCTGTTTCCTCATTGCCCGCTGTTTGTCGCATCATCCAGTCTACTGCAATCAGGAAAATCATCGGTGATAGTAGGCAGCCAGCTTGTCTTACTCCTGTCTTCTCTTCGAAAGATTCCGTAAGTTTCTCGTTGTGGATTACTTGGCATGCAGCATTGTCGTACAGCTGTTGGATGAGATGTATAATTGTTGGTGGCACTCCGTAGTAGCGAAGTATTTGCTAAATAACCTCTAGATCGACGCTGTCGCCTGAAGGCCTTTTCAAAGTCGATGAAGTTGAGATAGAGAGGTGACTACCATGCCAAGCTTTGTCCAATGATGATCGGTAATGCGGCGATCTGATCAATACATGACTTGTTTCTCTTGAATCCAGCCTGTTTTGGTCGAAGTTTATGTATATGTATATACATATACATATATATATACCTTTGCTACTTTAATTGTGGTTAATTTCTGGGAAGAAGTTCGGACCAGTGTGCCGACCGAAACATCGGAATTAGTTATTTCTCTTTCTCTGATATTTTACAAATGTAATTTCTTACGTATGTCGACTTCCGAATCGGCGCCCAATTATTTGGGAACTATTCGATCAAATCTTTACCACAGTTCATGTGAATCTGTTTATTTTTGTTCTGAATGAATTATGAGGATGTTCAATTTTTCAAGAGTATTTTAGGAAGCTGTTTGGTTCCAACTTTGATGGCGGATTGATATCACTCAGGGAACCATTGACAACAATCACTGGATTAAATGACATCTGTTTCGTCCTAGTCTGCAACTCACCGATAATACGCACCAATCGGGTTTGGAACATGTTTTATACGTGCTATGAAGAAACCATTATAGACACAATCCTACTAATAAGTGTTTCATCATGAATTTACATCGGCTAGAGGGCCATTGGCAAACCATCTGGGAGTACTGGACAGCTGTTTCGTCCTACTTTGGGACTCTCTAGTAGTAGACACCCACAGCCAAGATCCGAACGCAGAATTTTCTCGTCACAAGGTAAGCCTGTGATCCACGAGCTCCAACTCCTGCCAATTTATGAAATGGAGCAACCACTAGCGAATGTCATCGTTGACGAGTATTTGTCCTCACACCTGACCTACTGTGCCCCAATGGTCACAATCTCCCACTAGAACCCAGGTAAACACCTACCTGAATAGTAGGAATGGGAATTCAAACAAATTTAAACAAAAGTTGTAAATATGTAAAATACTAATAATGTGAAATACTTCATAAAATGTTTGCCATTATAATCATATTTTAATACTGAGTGATAAAATAATTATTTCATATTTAAAATATTTTCATTAGTTCTCTAACTGATACCAATCTGTGATCCAAAGTGAAACAAATGGAATCCCAACGAACTGACTTTTAAAAATTGACCTGATGCTCACGCGTGACTGACTGGCTGCAGAATGAATTTGACTGCAGTTCTAGTGTGAAGTTGTCACCAGTGAGGTTCATTCAGTAAGGAGAGAGGATAGACAGTCACCGATGACCAATTGATAGGAGCTGGAATTCATGGGCTGGCTGCTGAATCGTGTGCAAGTGAATGAATGAATGTCCAACGATATTGACTAGTAACTGGAAGGTCTTCGATTCAAACTCTGACGGCGGTCGCATACTTTCGACGAGTCCCGAACTAGGTCGAAACAGCTGTCCATTACTCCAGTGCTGGTTTTCCAATGGTTGTGTAACTGTTATCACTCCGCAGTCAAACTTGATGTTTAAATTCATACTAATAGTATGTAGGTAGATTTAATTAGGCTTCTTACCTGATATTTACTAATGCCTACGGATTTAACAAAAACTATCGACAGAGGTACAACAGTTAAACTCGTTCAATGAGTGAGGAAGAAAATGAAACCAATCTCAGTGATAATTGTGCAATTTAATCTATGTAAAAGGCATAGTTGGTCTGTGACAGAGGCCAGTAGTTGATTGATTTGATTTCTTTAGTGTTATCATCAACATACTCTAAATTTTTTAGACAACAGTTCAAGTACTTTTGAAATATTTTTATTAATGCACTTATTGAATAATATTTTAGTAGTTTTGTAATTTATCCACTTCAACTCTATCCCCTTAAAACATCATTTTAATCATCTTTATTCTTATCATCATACGTGCAATATTGACTGAGGAATTTCTAGTGTCACTTAACGCCTTCTTTTTCCCTGATATAAATACGACTGTACAGTTGCTTGAAAATGAAGTCGTTGAAAAGAAAGAAATACTTCTTTACTGAACACAACACCGTGTTTTTTCTTAGGATATTCTATCTCCACTTGATAGATGACTACAGACAGTGTCTGATGATACACGTGATGTTATTTTTGGCTATCGTGGACCAAGTAGCCTAGTGTTTAACGCTTTTGATGTCTGAAACGATTGATGTTGATTTCGAGTCTCAGTGGGAACACCATGACTCAATTGAGGAATTCAGCTACATCTCTAGCTGATGAGTTCCAAACAGGATGAAATACATACTGTGGAATTCACTATCAGTCACCATCCACTAACTAACATCCTAAATGCTTCTTTCTCTAAAAATGTCGTACCTGTAGCATGGAAAGACATTAAAATATTCCTTGTCCCTAAACCTGGAAATAGCAAGAACGTAAAGTTCAAACCCATTGCCATCACTTCCCCGTTTCTAAAGCTTATGGAAAAACTGGTACTTCTTAAACTTGAACCCTCCCTTAAAAGCTTTGAAGACCCCAAACAATTTGCCTATAGACAGAGTAGGAGCACTTTAGATACTGCAGCAGTGTCGTCTCACCATTAGATAAAGGTGCCAAATACGTCCGCTGCACGTTTCTTGACTACACTTCTGCTTTCGACTCTGTTCCTAGATGTTTCCTGCTAAATAAGCTCTCTAAGACAAAAACCGAGTCCTGGGTCACTAACTGGCTGCATTCCTACTTCTCTAACAGAATGCAGTACACCGTATACAAAGGTAAATCATCCTCTGCCGTACTCACTGAAGCCGGTGTCCCCCAAGGCGCTGTACTCTCCCCACTTCTCTTTTCTTTCTTTCTACATGACTTACCATCTTCAAATGACATTAATTTTGTCAAATATGCTGACGATCTGACTGTATCTTTGCCTGCCAAATGTCAAAGCGACTGCTCTAAACTTAATAGCTTTCTGTCAGAAATCAGCCAGTTGTCCAAGGAAAACGGTCTTACCCTAAACCCCTCCAAATGCCAAACAGTCAATTTCACATTTAAGCATAAATCCGACCTAAACAAACTGGTTGGCTCTCACGAGGTATGCAACATAGACGGCACTGAAATAGAAACCAAATCGGAAATGAAATACCTAGGCGTCATTCTACCTACTGATCTCTCCTGGTCGTCTCATATCTTGGCGATTTCTAAGAAAATATTCCGTCTTACCTTCTGCATCTAGAAGTTAAGAAATTATGGTATAACCCAACCCTTACTCCGACAATTCGTTAATTCTCGCATCCTGCCTATTATTCTCTACTGTCCCCCCTTAGTTTTTCCCGGGCTACTGAAGAAAGACTATAACATATTACGCAGGATGTTAAAGGTTGTCAGCAGGGTAAGCAACGTGCCACTCAGCCAGCTTGTTAATATTCTGGTTGACAGGCACATGGACTCATGTGAAAAATGGGCCAAATCCATTTTATCTAACTCACACCACCCTATTCACTCACAACTCTCCCCTTGCATCTCATGAGGCAAAACCAGAAGCCTATATAGAAAACTATATGCTCGCACCAGCAAGTACAAAAGCTCAACCATACCCTACTTAGTTCGTGTTCTGTGCGATAAAGAAAGCATTATGCGTGACACCTATAATTCATTAAATAGTCAGTAGTACAACTGGATCTCGTCTTTCCAACTCATATCATTTATAGGTACAACATTTTCTTTCTTTCTGTTCCTTTTCTCTCTCTTCTTTTTCCGTTATGTGCTGCTTTGTCTCTTTCTCTCGCTTACGCCAGTAAATATGACAGCTCCCACTTTTCTAACACCTTCAAACACTGTTTCAGCTTTCCTTTGCTACCGACATGCCAATGTGTTGTTGTCATAATGAGCTGAGATTTCCTTAATCTATGTAGAATTCTATTTATCGATAATGTACACGAACTGGATGCAATACTGTAGTAAAAATGCTGAGAATTCCATTCTGTATCACAAGTACTGTTTTGGAATAAAGCAAATTATTATTATTATCCATCACCTAATAACTGACATTAAATCAGGGTAACATAAAATGCCTTCCTGGGTATAATGAACAAGGCATGTAACAGTTAGTCAAAAATCCTACCAGTGATACTGAGTATGTGGTTGTAAAATATGGGCTTTTATATGTATAAAATATATATATATATATGCGTCGGCAGGGGATCGCACCCCGGACCATATGCATGGTGGGCGAGCATCCTAATCGCTGTTCCACCGACGCAATTCTAAGGGATAAAACAAATAATAATACTATGCATAAAATATTTAGATTATATGAGGGTTTTTCGTAGGGAGGTTGATTAATTTCAGTGTAGACTTCATCTCAGACCAACATCAGATGAAGAGTCCCAAACCTGCAGGACGAAATATCTGTCCAATACTCTGTATTTTTTATCATCCCTAACTAATGTCGGCTCATGGGTACATCTACCATTAGAATATGTAAAGTAGTTCATAGAATGTACAGGTCTTAAAAAAGGATGTAAAGCATTACGTAATATCTCAGCAAGCAATGACCTCGGGTGCATTGCACAAAACCCTTAGGGCACTTGCATGTACGTTCATTTGCTAGAAAAATTAACCAATCACGTTAACCCATCTCTGTATCTTCAACTAATGAGAGCTGACGTTGTTGAAATGCCTTCCAAAAAATTCTGAAGTTGGAAACAATGCGTTTGAATTCACCATGTGGTGAAAATATTTGATATAATTGATTTTGAAATCGCTAGGAAAACAGCACATGAGATAACTGAAATAATACCAGAAACTGTTCACAGTGAAAACAAACATAACAATCTTAATAATAAAGGGTTTCTAATGGAAAATAGGAATTCGACAGCACATGTCAACCTTGTCCTGTCCTCTTAAGGCCTCTTTAACTGTCCCCACGGTTGCCTTCGGTCTTTTATCTCCTCCTCGCATGACGTCTTCGATGTCATCCTCAGACACATGCCCAACCTGTCTTTTCCTATTCGGGTCCCACTCGAGTGTTGGCCCATATTGCGTGTGATGTTATTCGACGGTCTCCTCAGATTGGTTCTGATACACCTCCCATCAATGAGATTCTCACTGGTGACTGGCCCTATTCAGATGAGCAGTTACCTAGGGTTCCGCTGGGAAATCGTGACCAGTAGGGTACAGCAAGTCGGGCGTGAGGATGAATACCCGCCTATCACACTAGCTAGGGGTCGCGCTATGTCTTGAATTGGCAGAAGCTAGAATTCATGGGCTAGCCATTGGAGCGGATCCCAGTGCCTTAATTGTCTACGAGCTAGCCATGTAACCAAAAGGTCCTGTGTTCGAAACCCTGTGGTGGGTGCGTACTACTGAGGAGTCTCAAAGTAGGACTCCCTGCTGGTTTTCCAATGGTTCTCTAATCGATGTTAGCTCATGATGAAATCCTGTAACCAAACATCCCCTTTTTCTTTGGTTTATTTATTGAGCAATGGGCTCTTGGTTGGTTTTTTCTTCCGAGTTTCTTGTTATTAATTCTTTCTGGCCATTTGATCTTCAAGGAAAAGTACATAGAGTAAATAAACAAAACGAAAAATTAAAAGTTTTCATCTCTTTATGGCCAAGATAGAGTTACGAACTGCGGATACTTCTTTTGTACACAATGATCTGGTTTGAATTTATGAGTGCCCATGATTGTCCTTGGAATGAAGACTAGGTGAAGTTTAATTGGGTTTTAGTTTCAGAGATGGTCCTATTGACTGATTTATAGAGAGTAGTTTTGGGCATATCTGAAGCCTCTACAGCTTGATAATCAATTCGTCGAAAAGAGCCTCCCTCCGCCTGAATATTATGTTCTGATGGCTGATATAGTTTCCAGTACATGTCAATAGTTAATCATTTGCACAGTCAAATGAATAAGAAGGTGGCCTGCTTAAAACTTGGGCTGCCGTTTACTTCCATCAATTCATCGCATATAACTTCATTATGGATAAGATTTTATTTTGATAAATCACACAGTGTTGCACAGTTATATTAACTGATGACGTTTCGAGCACAAACTATTGCTCATAATCATATCAAGGTACTCACACAACTTTTTCCTTCATTTATATACATGTGTGGAATCGCTTAGATATTGGAATAAAATTCAACATGAGATAATGTACATTCAGAAATAATAGTACGAGTGTTATTAGTCCATTACAACCAGATGGGAAAAAGGACGAGTGTTTCTAAAGTCATAATAAGTTAATTGTTAGAATGTTATGATGTGCTTGAATGGAAATAGAATTATAAGATTATTTACTATCCTCTTCTGATTTGACCGGCGGTAATAATATCTTCCATATTTCCGGTATTTGCATTGAGTCACTTCTATTGCATGTGTTGGGTGTAGACTCGATGAATAAGGATTCTGTAATCAACCTGTATCTCTCTCCACCTACCTAGATTACTTTTTAGAATTTTAACCCTCTCTCACCCTATTGTGTGGTTGGGTGTTAATGCGTGAAGTGCAGTAGCTGAGCTTTTTTCTAAATTACTTATCTTTTCAGGGTCAATCAGTTTTCCCTTAGCTAAATTCTTATGTTCTGATACTCTGACTTCCCCCGATCTACTAGTTTGACCTATGTAATTGACCTCACAGTCATTGCAGGGTACTTTGTAAATTATATTATTTTGTTTAATTGGGTCCACCGGGTCTTTCAAACTACAAAGCTTGTCTTGGAGTGAGTTTGTGGGTTTGAATGCCACCCTAATTCCTGCTTCATTGAGAATCCTACGTAGGGCCACAGATGTCCCCTCCTTATATGGTATAACAGTAGAAGACTTATATTCTCTCTTATTTATGTTATTATTACTAGTTACACAATTATCTTTATTTTGTTTTTGCCTTTACTGATCTTCCTAATGAATTTTATAGGATAGTTATTTAACACCATCCCAGCATTCCGATTTGATTCCGAAATATATTTCGTAATTTGGAAAAGCAAGACAAGCTTTCACTACTCTCAAGTCTGTGTGGAGGTCAACAACACTCAGCATCAAAAATAAGATCCGGATTTTCAACTCCAATGTGAAGTCAGTCAGTGCTACTATACGGATCAGAGACTTGCACTGCGCGTCATAAAGAGCATCTCAAACAAACTACAGACCTTCATTAACAGTTGTCTTCGCTCAATACTCAAGATCAGATGGCCGGCCAGAAAAGATCAGCAACAGGGAGGGATCTCTGGGAGCGAACCAACCAGGAACCGATTGGGAAAGGAATAGGCAGGGAGAAATGGAGATGGATTAGCCATAATCTGAGGAAACCATCAAGTGACATCACTAGACAAGCCATTGCTCGAGTGGAACCCGAAAGGGAAGTGGCGAGTTAGTCATCAGTGCAAGGGTGACTTGGAGGAGGTCATGTGAAGAGGAGATGAAAGCATGTGGGCAGATTTGGAGCCAGGTGAAGACTCTAGCAGAGAACGGAACGCAATGGAGACGCACGGCTGAAGCCCTATGTTCCTCTAGGAATTAAAGGAAACAATAATAATACTAATTTGGATGATCAATTCTGGTGTTTTGCTTTGTCTTTGGTCGATACTCGGAATGAATACTATAGAATTCATATGAACTGTGATCAATATTTGACCGGATATAATTTTATAAATGAATACTATAGAATTTGTGGGTGTTACATTTTGCGTTAGCATACATCGTACTATCCATGAACGTCAAAACCCTCAGCTTCTAAAACACAGTGTCAATTAATATTTTATTTGAACATCCAGGATAGGGGTAAAATATCACTCAATAAACTCTCATGAAAATTCTGTACATTAAATGAACACCGTTCAGAATAAAGCTATTATTATTGTTATTATTATTATTATTGAGGTAAACAACATGTTCGCATCACGTTTGTACTATTGGATATTAGTACATCCTTTGATATTTTGTTTTCTATTAACCTTATCCCACCCTCTTATCATATTATCTCTGTCTTATCTCTTAGCTGCCTGCTCCTACCACAAATCCTCCCTCTATCACCCTGAAGTTTAATGGCTATTCTGCTTATTTGTTTTGTTTCCTTGATCCGAAATGACAGTATGATTTATCATCTTGTACTTTTTCGCAGTATTGATTAGTTAGGTCATGAACTTTATTCATAGACGAACTTAGTTCTATATGTCCAAACCAAGTTCACTTTTAACGGTTTGAAAAAATTTGGGCATTGGGTATGTGATATTCATTATAATAAAGGTTTTTGTATTTCCCAATGAATGAAAAACAAAACGATATTGTTTTTACTGATGTTTCGCTATTTAATGCTTCTGCTAATAGCTTTATCAAAGTATTATTAAACCGGAATTTACAAAATCTCAGCATATATAACAAACAGTTAGGGGGTGAGAAAATAGACTTAGGTCAAGTTAAAAGGACATATTGAAAGTCAAAATAACAATGAAGATAACTAAGCCAAATAAGGAAGGTAATAGTACGTCTGTTATGGTATCAAAATAAAGTTTACTAACTTGATCATCGTTCGTCTGTCTGTTGTCAAGTTGCTCAATTGGTAAAGATAACAATATCATATGTAGATTGTTGGATTTGATCGGAGTGTAAAATTATAAAAGTAGTGTGTGTTTACATAGTGAACTTGCTTATCACATTCGTGTTGATTTTGTCACTTCATGGGGGAGGGAGGTGTTGTAACCAGGTCAGATTCTGTTTTAGTCCATCATCCCTATTCAGAAAATTTGGATTCCACTTGATATGAAGTGCTTCTGATATTAGACGTTCTTTGTGATTTCTGGAGTTTTTCTGGATTATTTCAATATTGTCAAAATCAATTTTGTTGCCTGATTCTATAGCATGTAGACCTATGGCTGATGATTTTTCAAGTTTTTCTAGTTCAACCGGATTTCTCGGTGGTCGAACAGATGCTCTACGGTGTTCATTTCTTCTGATTTGGATTTCTCGAGATGTTTGTCCGATGTATATCGCATCACATTGCAGGCATTTTATTTTATAAACACAATCAGATAGAGAATCTTTAGGGATTTGGTCTTTCATACGGACAAGGTTGCTTTGAAGTGTGTCTGATGTTTTGAAGAAAACTCTAATGTCGAGCTGATTGAGTACTCTTCTGATATCGTCTGACGTCTCTGCCTTATGTGGAATGCCGACTGTTGAGGTCCATGTTTTCGGAATGGGTTTTTGGCCATACTTAATGTCTGTGTTGATTTTGTTGATGAAGTTCCTTGGGTAGTTGTTTTGCTTGAGAGTTTCAGTAATGTTTGATATTTCTTCTTCTTTTTCTTTCTCGTCGGTTATCAGAGAGTGTGCTCGTCTAAGTTCTTGTTAAAATGAAAACAAGATGCTAAAGAGAACAATAATTTTTTACTGATTAGATCTTCTTCAGGACTTACTCTATTGTACATAGCTGTATATATAAAAACTTTAACCAGTCATTGTGAGTTAGTCAGCGATAACGACGATTATAATGACAGAAAATGTGACGACAATAAGGTCAATGATAACAAAAGTACAAGAATTTAATTGGCGGAGGGAGACTAGCAATGGAATCCAGAATGCGCATTTCCTCCTGCTTGGGACTCGTCATCTGGATGTACCTGCGTTCCACAGAGAGTGATGATTTTCCCACTGAGTCACAAATAGGACGAACTGCGCTTCCTGGATTCCACTGCTAGTCACCATCTACCAATTAACTTTTAGTAACAAGCCCATACATCGTCGAAGCATCTGCTCAAGAAGCCTACATGTTAACCTGAGACCGAGCACTTCTGTCCAATCAATCGACGGGAAAATCTAAAATTCAACTAGAGTACTTTTGTATACAAAGACTAAGATTGTTCCATCGAACTGCTATAACTTCGGCTATATGTTAAAGGTGGATACGAAAGGTTCAATAGAATGCGGCAGATGACTTTGAAGACACTTCCCCCGTCAACCTGGTGACTGATATCAATCAACTGAGGTAAAATACAGCTTCTTAGGGGCTTTATCTAGCACTTCCCAAACTGTGAAGGAAAATCCGTAGTAGTACGTTTGTTAAGCTGTCTAGTTGTTTGTCCTAAATAGCTTTCTCCCCAAGAGCCGCTAAACTTATAAATGCACATAAAAGGTGCACCTTATCATTCTCTTGAACAAACGTAACTGGTTGGCTGAAAAATGATAAACAGAGGGTAGCGGCAGTTTAAGTTCATTTTATTGCTGTGGGTAATCTTAAATGTAGGACATCACTAGCCACGTACCCATTGAATTACTGTTTCAGGAACAATTGTTTCTTTCCAACAGTGGTCGGTTTCTCTTTGCTATACACAATATTCATGTGTCTCCTTACATATCTAGTGGGACAACCTATTTTGAGCAGCATATCTTACTTGCTGTATTCGTAAGGCATCTGACCAAACTGATTTTGTGTCGGATTGGTAAGAAAACGAAGAAATGTATATATTGTGTTCATTTATAATTTCAAGTGTAACCTTGGACTGGTGTCCTTTAGAGAAATACTGGAAGCCTGAGAGTACTTGAAAGTCGTTTCGTCCTAGTCTGGCACTCGTTGAAACTACTCGCCTAATGACATGGCTCGGACCTAGAAAATTCCAGTTACAAGTCCAGCTCATAGAACATCCAGCCACAGGAACCCGATTGAAGGGCCAGCACGTGAATTTCAGCTTCACTCACCAGCCAGTGTCATCGATAACTATTCATTGTAACACCCGACTGGGTAGGCACAAGTCCTCACTACAACACCAATCAACTTCGTCCTGAAGCCAGTCACTAGTCTTGTAACCGCAACGTCTCATGTTCGAACGCCAGTGGGTGCATGTTACCGATGAGGCCCAAATTAGGATGAAACAGCTGTACAGTGTTATCTGCAATTGTTCTCTAACTGATATTAATTCATAGTCAGACTTGAAACAAACCAAATCCCTACTAAGTAATTCTTTTAAATCTATAATTTTTTGAAAATTCGCATCGTGACACATGGAAAATCATAAAACAAGTGACTTAGCGAAGAGACTTTTTTCGACGAATTTATTATCAAGCTGTACAATCGTACATATAAATATATATGAGTTTTAGGAAAATATATCCCGTGAGGAAATATAAACAGCAATGTGAAACTTTAAGTCAATTGGTGGATAATGACTGGCACTGGAATCCAGGATGCGCACATCATCCTATTTGTGATTCGTCAGCTGGATGTACCTGCGTTCCCCAGTGAGTGATGGTATTCCCACCAAGAATCGAACCCAGTGCCGATAGTTTCAGACGCCAAAGTGTTGTCCACTAGACAAGTCGATAGGAACACCATAAATCTCTGGGAATGCAGATGAGTTCAGACGACGAGTCCCAAATAGGACGATGCGCGCATCCTGGATTCCATTAGACTGACTTCAAGTTACATGACCAGAAATCGTCGAAGCATCTTCACTAGGAGCAGACATGTCAACTTGAGACCGAACACTTCGGTCCAATCAGTTGACGGGCAAGTCTAGATTGAATTAAATGGTGGGAAACCTAAAATAATAACAGGATGAAATGGAATTAAAATGTTTGAGATTTTAATAGAAATTACAAAATGACATCATCTAATAATATTAGTCTTCTAACTGCCGTATTTAAATTAAATTCATCGTTAAATATCAAGTGGCAGATCAGACAAACAGATCTGATCACAAGCTGACATCACTTAGAGAACGTGTGATCAATCAAATACCAGTAAACCAATAATTTTTAATAGTTGGTTTGTAAGGATTAGATTCGTTTCTATGAGTTGATCACGGATTGATATCAGTTAGAGAACCATTGAAAAGCAGCATTTGGGTACTGGACAGCTGTTTCCTCTGCTTACTTTTGGAATCATCGGCTGTACGCAGCCACCCCACTGCCAGAGTTCGAACTCAGGACTTTCCGATTACAAGGCAAGCTGGCTCGTATACCATTCAGCCATTGGGACCCGATCAAATAGTCAGCCCATGAATTCTAACTTCTACCAATTCGTGATTTATAGCTGAATGGTTATTCCATTTCAGGATATTTCATTTTGAAGTATTCATCATGTAGTCTTAGTATCTCCTCTTTAATGCATACCTATTTTGTGCTAACTATACGCCAGACACTGTTTTACAACCTTGAAGTGATTTGTCCATTTTTCCTTCTCCACATTGTCTGAATAAGTCTATTATGACTAATAATCTTCGGTGTTTCGCATTTCATAATATTTTCTGACTGCATTCAGCCCAGAATGTTTGTCACAAAAGTAATATTTATTTTGTCATCCAACAGAATTAATCTACTATTTTCAAGCATTGATTTTGTAGGGATTTTGTTTGATTGACAGTAATTCATCGGAGAAGACATTGAGAAGTGGTCGAGCTATATCATGAATTGGCAGAAGTTAGAATTCATGGGCTGGCTATTGGATCAGGTACCAGCGGCCTAGTGGTCTGCAAGCTCGCCTTGTAACCAGAAGGTCCTGGGTTCGACCCCCAAAGGTGGGTGCGTACTGATGAAGAGTCCCAAACTGCAACGAAACAGCTGTCCGATGCTTCCTGGCTTTCCAGTTGTTCTCTAACTGGTGTCAGCCCATGGTGAAATACTCCGACTAATCTATTATTCTACGTAAAAATGTATCTTCCGCATAAATAATAATAAATATTGTATTTTCAAGTATTGGTTTTGTAGGGATTTTGTTTGATTGCATGGAGGATTTCATCATGAGCTGACATCAGTTAGAGAACCATTGGAAACCACCACTGGAGTACTGCACAGCTGTTTCGTCGGCCTAGTTTGTGACTCTTCAGCAGTACGTACCCACCCACCGACAGGAATTGAACCTAGGACCTTCTGGTTACAAGGTGAGCCAGCTTGTAGACCACTCACCCACTGGGACCCTTTCCAATGGTCCTTGGATTCTAACTTATGCCAATTCACGACATAGCACGATCATTTCGCAATGTCTACTGCCTCATCTTCAACTAACTGTACCCTACTGGTCAAGGACCATTGGATCGGGTCCCAGTGACTCAATTGTCTACAAACTTGTTGATCTTGTAACCAGAAGGTCCTGGGTTCAAACCCTGTCGGTAGTTGGGTACGTACTGCTTAAGAGTCCCAAACTAGGCTGACGAAACAGCTATCCAGTAGTCCCAGGTTTTCCAGTGGTTATCTAACTGATATCAGCTCATGATGAAAACCTCCATGCAATCAAATATTGTATTGTATGAACATGGAGAAAATTTATTGAAAAAAGTATATTCTTCGTTCAGCATGACTTTTAATTTTACAAATGAATTATTCATACATATATTGATGACATCTAACACTGGGATATTGTACACAGAGATGAATGTAGCACATTTGTGGCATTTCCAGAGCACACAAATGAAATGATTTCAGAATATATATGAAATAGGATACCTGGGGATTTGAATCAATTTCAGTTGCTAGACTTCGTCAAGAAGCACTACCATATTGAGATCATCTAAAAACAAGGGAACACTGGACAGTTGTTTTGTTCCTGTTTTCGAACTCTTCAACAGGGTGCATCCACGATTCCACCAAGAGTTGAACCTAGGAACTTCAGGTTCCCTGACAATGCCTGTTGACTTTTCAACCACTTAGACCGGAACTGAGCAACTAGTGAATGATAACTTATGTTGGTTCGCGATATAACACTACAGTTAACCATTGCAGTTGATGAACACTAATGAAGAGTCTAAAACTAGGACGAAACAGATATCCACTACTCCATCGATTTCATTCACCTCTAACTGATGGTGATTCATGACGAAATCTAACAAATGATATCCCATTTCTGTCTGACCTTCTTTCCTTATAGAAATTTATTAAGGAAACAATTGGCATGAAACTTTGGAAAACAGTTGGGCAAATCACCTACGCTGAAAAATATACGAACGAAGACAAATACGCAGATGAAAGAAGATATATGAGAGAGAGAAGGAAATTTTCCTTGCAATGAATCATTTTCAACAGATGTATAATCGTATGCATGTATATTCAACAACGAATTCATAAGTCCAATCACATACTGATAACTGTGTTGTAGAAAATGTATTACGTAACATGAGGTGTAATCTAAGAGAGGATGACTAAGTGGGGATTAATTAAAACAGGCAGAAATTGTTCGACGTTGGAACTAGTGGTATTTTTCTTTTCTTATCTAGTTAGCCATACCTGTTCTTTTGGAGCAGAGTCTATCGGCTATACACATTGTTAATTCTGCAGATGTATTCTAGAATACTGTCGAGACTGGCTAACCAGAGGCGGAAGCAATAACACCTTGCCAACCTTGGGAATCGGACACCCTGCATGACTGCTTCACAATATTACACAGAGTACCCACAAATAGCATGAGATCAGACCTCTCAGTTCAAAAGCACCAACCATATACACTCACTCAGCTTACAGTGGTCAGAATAATGTTCTTATGAGAGCATATTCCTAAATGGCTCCAGAAACAACTAGAATTTTAAGAACCCATTAATGGTGAGAACAGGAGACCTAGCTCCTCTATTGCGAAACATATTATAGAGACAGGACATAAAATTGACGTTAACACATGTTTTAAACCTATCTATAAAACGTGTTTGGGGCATGTTTTAAAGTTTTTGGAAGCCCTATGTAGCAATTAGAAAGTTTAAACCACCCTTATGCGTTCAAAAACAATTCGTCATCACACTAAACCACCTTCCTTGGTAAACAGTGTTTTGAAACCTGTCAGGGCATATGTACTATTACCTCTGTTATTTGGTTTAGTGATCTTCATTGCTATTTTGACCTTCAATATGTCCTTTCAACTTGACCTAAGCAGTTTATTTTCTCACGTCTTAACTCTATTCATTTCATATATATTCGTATGACAAGTCCGTGTGTGATCAGATTGTTGGAAATGTATTGCGCAAATACAATACACGATAGCGATGAATTACGTCTTCTTATTGCTTTGTCTAAGTTCTTACCTTAGTTTTATTCCATTTTATTATTTCAGTTTATTCTCATAGTTATTTTATTGTAGTTATTATTACTATCATTAATATTATTTATTTATAAACACTTCGTTTCTCTTACAGATTTCGTATAAACACCTTACCGTCTTTCCATTCGCTTTCATCCATTTAGACTGGTAAGTCATTTTTCACGCATCTTATATCATTTCAACTTCTGTCTCTTTTTCTAGGCTACACTTAGTCATCTTCTTCTAGATTACACCTCATATTACGTAATACATTTTCTACAACACAGTTATCAGTATGTGATTGGTTTGATGAATTCATTGTTGAATATACATGCATACGATTGTACATCTGTTGAAAATGATTCATTGCAAGGAAAATTTCCTTCTCTCTCTCATATATCTTCTTTCATCTGCGTATTTGTCTTCGTTCGTATATTTTTCAGCGTAGGTGATTTGCCCAGCTGTTTTCCAAAGTTTCATGCCAATTGTTTCCTTAATAAATTTTTATAAGGAAAGAAGGTCAGACAGAAATGGGATATCAGTTGTTAGATTTCGTCATGAATCACCATCAGTTAGAGGTGAATGAAATCGATGGAGTAGTGGATATCTGTTTCGTCCTAGTTTTAGACTCTTCAGTAGCGTTCATCGGTGGCACTTGTTTGCTTAGGCTAAAGGAGAAGCAGACATGGGATAAACCTCTTTTGCATAGAAAGACTAGGACCGTTTCCTCGAATCGCCATAGTATCGATTACGTGTGAAAGGCGGGGTTCGGAAGTTTGTGTGGCATGTGATAGATGACCTTGAAGGCTTTTATTTGGTTTCTTTCGGGTAGCGGTTACCATGTGGACAGAAGAAGCTCCTTGAGTTTTATGTCTCGCATTCCATCGAACTTTATGAACCCACAATTTACTTATAGCTGGAACTATGCACATTCAAGGGAACAGTCCTAGTTTTTGTTTGTTCTATCGGTCTCTCTCTCTCCTTCAGCCTAGGTAACTTCATATTAAAACTTCCTACTCTTTCTTATTCTCCACTTCTCTCGTATTTATTTGATATTTATTTAAACTATAATAATCTGGCCACTTCAGTTTTAGTAATACATATTATTTAAGATTTGACCTAATTTATTTATTTATTGAATTGTCTACATATACACATATTACTGCCTTCGTTATTCTTATCACCACCGGGATGAATTCCTTGTACTTTTGTAAATGTTAACCTTATTATCAATATTTTTGATATCATTATAATCATAGTTATTACTGACTTAATATTTTGTGAATTAAAAGTCAATCCGAACGAAGAATATTCTTTTCAATAATTTCTCTTTAGGTTCTTACAATTATCAAATATAATATTTACAGCAATGGCCAGTTAGTCATGCGGCGGATACATTTTTGACGTAGAATAACAGATCAGCGGTTATGGGGAGTCAAAACAAATAGTCATATTTGTGTGACGAACGTGCTAGGCTGAATTCGATTACAAAATAATGTAAAATGGGACACTATGGTGACGATTAGTCATAATAGATTTGTAGAGTGTAGGGTAGGAAAAACTGACAAGTCAGTTCAAGGTTATAAAAGGTGTCAGTTGAGTGGCTTGTTCGACGTGGTATGCATTAAACAGAAGATAGTAAGACTGCAATGAGAGGTTCATAATGAAACAACGAATGTATGAAATGAAACAAGTAGAGGTATATATTGAGAAAAGAGATAATATCACTAATAATAAGTCCGGATAGTATAAACGAAAATTCGATAGTATTGAGGGAATGTTTGCATGAAGGGCATAAATTATGACGAATAATAAGAGTAATTGTAATAATAAGCAAAGAAAGAAAAAATATCAACAGGGTTAAGGGGAAGCAGCACTCTTGGTGAGAAGAAGAATCATCAATCCAAGTTTGGCCACGGTAGGAACAGTGTCTGGACGTGTTCTTTTTGGATACAAAGTTCCGGTTTAATCGATCTTATTGCAACAGCTTCAGCTATGTTTAGAAGACGTAAGCGAACTGTACGTAGTAACGACTTCGGAATTCCGTATATAACTCTGAAGGTTGTGTTGGCGTCGATGCTATGTCCAGTATCGATCAAGTGTTGCAGGATCGAGCTTTCTATGCACATAATTTCCCCCCTGCTGAACCAGGCTGACGTTCAAAAGATTCAACACTTATTCTTATTGCTATTGCTGCTATTTTTGATTCGGAAACTCAACTTCATTAGTTAAACTTAATACAAATAAACATATGTAAATTCGAGTAAAGGCTGAAGAAGATCCAATTGAAAACAATATTTTCCGCTTATATGTCTTGTTCTAATTTTAACAATGGGAATATTGAAAGATTTGAGATGCGCATATCTCAGGAAGGTTCTTTGAGAAACCTGAAATGCATAAGGTAGATATTTCAGTAAGATCAGCAGTCACATTCCTTAGGACCTGTCCATATAATCAATCGAAAGAGTCAATAGAAATACATAGACACCTCATCAGTGGCTGCAAAAACTCAGTCAATTCCCCAACCAAGTCACTGAATAAAATAAAGGATTTGAGGATTAGGGATGATTAATGAATGGTTCCGTTCTATCTGAATTCATTTGTTGTTGTTTTTCTGGCGGCCTACTTAAATCACTGGTATACCGAAATTGCTTTCCACCAAAATGCTTAATTTCATCTGGATTTATCACTGTTTTAATCGTCCAGTTATATCAAATGACCTATACATGAACTTGAGCGCTGATTTAACTTGCTTCCAAGTAAACGCTGCGCAATTCTGCTACGAAATGGAGCGATACTTCAGATTATTACTCAACGTGTAAATCCTGTATGAATAAAAAAGTATTTTGGAACGAAATACACTATATATTCGCATATTGTTTGAAATAAAGATTTATTATTATTATCCCTTTGCTAACCATGCCGGATAATGCTCAGAGATGCGTTTGGAAAGCGTGCGCTTTGTGCGGCCAATATAACTAGCTCCACACGAGCAAGTGAATTTATAAACACACATTGAGGTGGCCCAAAGCGGCAGTTTGTCCTTCACACATCCGTTGATCATTTGTCGGCTGTAGAAGTTGATACGTAGCTCAGCCATGAAGAAGGCTTTCCTCAGTGATGTGCATAAGCGATTCTTCAGGATCTCAGCTGCGGTATCACCTTTAAATTCAACACTCATAAACAGTAGTTTCTTCGGCACCGTCTGTATTCTTTCAGGTTTTTTCCCTTGGCTTCATGTTTTTCTCGATAAATCTTGGAGGATATCCATTCTCTATGAGGACTTGTCTGAGTCGCTCCAGTTCCCCAAAGGGCGTCAGGTTTCGGCCTTTGTGTATGGCGGAGGCTCTAGCAGTTTATTATTATTATTTTCTATAGGTGGTTTGTAAGGATTAGTTTTGCTTTTACGAGTTGATCACGGATTGATATCAGTGTACTGGACAGCTGCTGTTTCATCCTAATTTTAGAATCATCGGCAGTATACACCCACGAACAGGGTTCGAACTCAGGACCTTCCGGTTACAAGGCAAGTTGGCTCGTATACCATTCAGCCACTGGGATCCGATTCAATGGCCAGTCCATGGATTCGAACTTCTACCAATTCATGATTTAGCCCAACCAATGTCATCGACGGGACATCCATCCTCACACTTGACTGGATGGACCTCCAGTTACCTCAAATCTAGTCAAAGAGACAATAAATATTCATCATAAAATACACAAGGATCATTGTTTAAACGCTGATTCATTTGCGTATTACCATACCTGCGGTTCATTGGCACTATCTATCAAAAAAGATGGATAGCTATGGAATAACCAACATGGAAGGTGACTGATGAACTGGTGATTCAGCGGCTAGAATCAACTATGACTGCACTAATCAAACCTAAAATGCTAAATGCATACACTGACAATGCTTCCGTTTTTCTGATTACACACATAACTTTCAAGAAGTTACACCAACATACTGAACTTCGGATCTTTGATCTCGTTTTATATTGATTAAAGTGTTACAATCGAGTTGTTCCGAGATGTTACTTATTATCCGACTTAAAAGGTATATATTTTTAAAAATGGTCATTTCTAGTGTGGCGTGTGCTACTGAAAAGATTTATCAGTAGTATATACATGAAGAGATGTTCATCGGCGTAGAAGCATTAAACAGCAGGGAGATAGATTTGATGTCAGAGAAAGCACATGTGATACAGATACACGGGGGACGTGGAAGAAACACACTATGAAGGCTAGAAGGAACACAAAACGTAAGATCTGTGGAGTCGGTGCGCTGAAGATAAGGTATACATAATTTAGATATATTGAGATCTCCGAAAAACCCTGATGGAAAACGGTTTCCCGCCCAGGTTCATAGACAAGAATATCAAACCTAAGAAGACTTCTGAACAAGTCCAATCCGTTCCAAAGAAAATACTTCTGCTTAATCTAGAATTCAAAGGTGATATTGAAGCAGAAATCCTTCGCAAACGGCTCTCTAAATCGCTGAGAAAAACACACTTCGCCGCAAGCCTACGACTGACGTTTTCCTGCAAGAAACTGTTCAACCAGAACGCGAAAGACAAACTGTCGCATTGGGCCACCTCAACGTGCATATACCAGTTTACTTGCTCTCGTAGAGCTGAGTACACCGGCCGTACCATGCGCCAACTTGGAAAACGCGCTCGTGAACACTACCCAGCCTGGCTAGTAAAAGGAGAGCAAAAACGTGTTTACAGTTCAGTGACAGAACATCTGGTCAACTCAGGATATTCAGCGCCTTTCGAAAAGTCCTTCAAAATAATATACAAGATTCAATCAAACCTATCAAAGGGAGTGAAATCAAGACAATTGGGCATAGCTGAGGCGTTAGCTATCCAAAAACTCAAACCCACTCTTTGCATCCAAAAGAAATACGTCCAACCCCTGTCCCTGCCATGGCCATCGTAAACAGGTAAATTTTTTAATAATGACCATCCCATCGCCTTTCCTATCTAAACTTCCTGTTTATTCATGTTATTTTAAGTTTTCTTAATCCCTGTATACACTACCATATTTTCATATCCACACTTCCTGTTTATTTTGTCATTTTACTATTTCTACATATTTAATCCTTGATTGCATAAACAATTATTCATCACACTAGTTTTTTATCCAAACGTCCTGTATATTTTGTTATTTTTACATTTCTAACCCCCAATTGCACAATGTCAATCGTCTTAGTTATTATGCTACTTCGTTTGAGTTTTACCCATCCCCCTGTTTACTATGGCATTCTAATTCATTTAACCCCTAACCAGAAATTATTCTGGAACTTTCCCATCCATTTGATATAAATACACGAATGTACAGCCTAGATGATGACTTCGTGGAAAAGAAAATTTTCTTTGCTGCAACTGTCTTTTTATTCCCTATGATCAAATGTGTATATTCCGTGATATATTGAGATACCTAAATACAAATAACCAATCATTACCAAGTCCTTCGTCTTCTACCGTTACACTAGTAAACCGTCACTATTTATCATTGTTTATATGATGAATTCTACGATAATTATTTCTCACTCGTCGAAATAAAGAAAAGGTCATTGGTGCGTACTGCTGACAAATTCTAAACTGGAATGGTATGGCTGTCCCCTGCTGTCTGATTTTCACAATCTGTCTAAGTGATGTCAGTTCGTGGGGAAATCTACAGTAAAATCGATCAAAATCTCCGCAAAAACTATAATCTACGTATCAGTCCTCCGCTTATTATTGGTTAATGAATGAATGTGTTGGAGTTGTCATGAAAAGTTCTGGTCAGTGAGATTTTCCATGTTAAGATGAAGTTGACGCTAATGCATGGCATTCGTTGATGAATTGACAGAGGCTAGAATTAATGGGCTATGCAATTCCGACCTAAGTAACTGAATGGTCAACGAGTTCGGTCTTTAACCTGACGGTCCTTGGGTTCGATGCCTGGTAAGACCTTGGGTATGTATTTCTGAGAAGTTTCAGACTAGGACGAAATGGCTAACTGTCTAGAGTTTTTTCGCGGTTCCCGATGCTTCTCTAACTGATATTTATCCCTGATGAGATCTACATTGAAATGTTGTCCAACTCTCTACAAAACTAATTATCGCAAAATAAAACACTCTCTAGTCAAGATTTCATCGAATAGTCCAATAATTATCCTGTGCTATTTGTAGAATCTTATACCAGACAACTTGAAAAAAGACTGGATTTATATTGTTCTTGAAATTCTGAGACATACGCTAATGTAACGAATAATAAATTGATGGAAATAAAAGACAATTCAGCGAAGAACATTTTCTTTATCGATGAAATCATCTTCACAGGCTGTACAGTCATATTTTATATTCACCAAAAATGTGTTATAGTCTGTTATTGAGTAATAGGAGTGTACGTGATATAATCGATATAATTACTCAGAAGGGGCTTCAAAAGTAAGAATAAAAGTTGTGAATTACGTAATACTCAACGGCACAAAGGAAGAAGGAGTTAGAAATTTGATAAGGTTAAAATTGCTATTGAGTGAGAATAAAGGTAGTTGAGTGTCCATTTAACAAGTGTGAAGAGGGTGTGAAAATGTACAAGAGGAACATGTGAGAGTGATAATTGTGAATTAATCATTAAAATTAGAAAATAAAATAATTTACACGGAATTAGTGGTGAAGAGGTTAAACTATGGTAGAATAAGAGACTGAACAAACTTTTCCTGTATACAGAGGTCGGGGTGGTATTGATGAATTGACAACGTCTCCGGCATACACAAAAGCCGAAGCCTGACGCCCTTCCTACCATTCGGCCTTACCTTATAGATGGCCTTGAAAGACGACTCTGGTGGAGCTACGTGGCCTGAGTTCACCGAGTACTTGAGAATTGAGCTAGTAACTGTCTTGGATTGCTATTTTGCTAACTATGCCGGATAATGTTCAGAAATGCGTTTAGAAATTGTGCTCTTTGTGTGTTCAATATAACTATCTCCACAGGAGCAGGCGAACTTATAAACACACGTAACTGGCAACTTTCATTTTTATTTCTAAAGCCATTCCTGAGTAATTATATCACTTATGTCACACACACCCCTATTACTCAATAGTGGACTATTGTACAATTTTGGTAAATACAAAATATGACTGTACAGCCTGTGTATACGGTTTCATCGATAAAGAAAATTTTCTTTGCTGAATTTTCTTTTATTTTCTACATGAATAAATGGATGATTTAGCTGAACAACTCGTTCTAGTAGAAAGTAATTGAAATTGGTAAAATAACATGCATCAGTATTCTATTCTGACAAGTGATAAATGTCATTAAAAGTTAATATCCTAATATGTCATATTTGAGACTAATTAGTATAGATCCAATACTTGACCAAGATATTTTGCTTGGTGATAATAATCTTCACAATAAACCAACAGAAATGGCAATCCCTTCAAGAAACTGAATGCGCCTCACCCAGTCTTATAATCACTGAATTATTTGAGTAGCGACAGTATAACAACAACAGCAGTAATAACTCTGGTATTACATGGTTGGAGGGAATTAACAGGAAGCCTTGGATCTAGGTTTCGTATTAGTTAGCACTCACCAGTCAGCAAGGCTTATCTGCAACGTTGAAGGAACTCATGTCACTTCTAAGATTCTAACTCGTGTCAATCAGTGCTGCAGTCAGAGACGTGACACACTACGCTAGTCACTGGCTAGTGTCCAATCGAAGTATCCGATACAGTCAGTCCTACAGTAGGTTAATTACGAACCTGAATAATTTTGGTGATAATGTCTTCTACCAACTGCAGCACTGGATGATGCGAGTTCGAATCTCAGACGGGAGATGAGTTCCTTCAAGGTTGCAGATACACCTTGCTGACTGGTGAGTGCCAGCTAGCACGAAACCTGCGTCCAAGGCTTCCTGTGGCCGACTGCCTCCAACCATCTAATACTTTGGCAATTCGATGATTAAAACAATACTAAACGGATTAAATGCACTATATTCTGATGAATAAAAGATTTAAGTAGCCCAGTTACTTAAGCATACCACCAAAAATTCCGTAGCAAATGAAATTGAATTGATTACTTCTGCGTAATACTTAGTTTACCGAAGCCAATATAATATGCTCAATAGATTTTTGTCGTTAAATATCCTTTAATATAATTACAGATTCTAATCATATTTATTCATTGATCCAGTGTTATTACTCTTAGTATTCTGTCCTTAGGTTCCGCACTACACTATATTCGATCCGATAAATTTCACTCGATTATGGATAAAATTTACTTTGATAAAGTCTCACAGTGTTATACAGTAATATTTAGGGGAGCGTTGGTGTTAAATAACTATCCGATAAAATTCATGAGGAAGATCAAAAAAGGTCAAAAGCAAAATAAAAGAATTGTGAAACTAATAATGATAACGTAAATAAGAAAGAATATAAGCTATCTAAAGTTTTACCATATAAAAAGGGGATATCTGAAACCCTCTCTACATAGGATTCTCAGTAAAGCAGGAATTAGGGTAGTGACATTTAAACCTACAAACTCACTCAGGAAGGACAAGCTCTGTAGGTTAAAGAACCCTGTCGGTTGACCCAATCAGACAAAATAATATAATTTAGCAAATACCTTGCAATGACTGTGAGTTAGGTCAACTACATAGATCAGACTAGTAGATTGGGTGTAGTCAGATTATCAGAACATAAGAATTTAGCTAAGGTAAGAATGATTGACTCCACGAAGATAAGTAATTTAGAAAACTCAGCGATTGCACTGGATGCATTAATGCACAACCACACAACAGGGTGGGAGAGAGTTAAAATTCTGAAAAGAAATATGGGTAGGTGGAGAGAGAGATTGATTACTGAATCTTGGTTCATCGAGTCTACACCCAATACATGCAATAGAAATGACTCAGCACAAATACCAGGGATATAGAAGCTACTACTATCAATAAAGTTAAGGGATGAGAAACAGTGGAACCATATAAACGAATTTAGAAAGTTGAATGAGTACCTTTATATGATTATGAGTGGCAATAAATTGTGCTCGAAACGTCGTCATCAGTAAGTACTACTGTGTAACACTGTGAGACTTCATCAAAATAAATTTCCTCCATCATGAAATTATTCTATACCACAGCGCACAAGTTCTATGCTTATACCAATAAATTTCAGTTGGCTCCACGACTGCTCACTAGCTTTCATTTCCTCTTCACATGATCTCGTCTATGTTAGATCAGTCGCTTTCCATGTGGATTTCATTAGACGGGTTGGTATGTGACGTGACTGGAAGGTTTCCTCAGTGTGTGTACACCCAGTCCACCTCTATTTTCTTCTGCATATTTGTTCGTTGGGCAGCAGATTGTTGGTTGGTTTACTGTGTCCCTTGTTCCTTATCAATTCTCATCAGTTATCTGGTCTTTAGTATCAAGGCAGTGAGTAATAATAGTATGAACAGCTTTATTATGAATGAGTAGTGCTTAGAGAATGACAGTAGGTCCTGTGACACAGTTCTATCTGACCTGAAGCGCAAACCAACCCATTATAATATCCCTTCTTTGTCTCCTTCGTGAAATGTACAACATTTAGTTAAATGCTAATGCAAACAAGAGTAAGACAAGGCTGGCCATTATCATCGATGACATTCTTAATTGTGGTGGACTGGATTATGCGTCAGACTGTTGGGGGCGAGAACTCAGGACTACGCTGGACCACCGATAAGAGGACTGTAGAAGATGTGGATTTCACAAATAATATATGTCTAATGTCACACAGACTTGAAGGTTTGAGGGCGAAAACCATCAAACTGCCTGAAGGCGTAGTGAAAACAGGACTGCAAGTGAACATAGAGAAGACGGAGATGATGAAGATAACCAATTAACAGCAACAACAACAATCAGTACCAGTCACTATCAACAGGAGAGATTTAACAGAGGTTACCTCCTTCACTTATCCAGCCAGGAAGCATCGTTTCAACTACAGGCGGAACGGAAGATGTCAAAGTCAGAATCGGAAAGGCAAGATACGCCTTCATCAACCTGAAACCAGTTTGGAAATCTACCGCTGTCACTCAGCATAAGGAACAAGATTCGTATTTTCAATACTAATGTGAAGTCGGTTCTGCACTGCGTGTAACGAAAAGGATTACCGACAGCTTGTTGCAGACCTTCTTCAACGGCTGTCCGCTTCACTGGCTGGCTCCATACTGAAGATCAAATGGCCAGAAAGAATTAGCAACAAGAACCTATAGGAACTAACCAACCAGGGGCCGATCGCTCACCAAATATGCAGGAGAAAGTGGAGATGAATCGGGTATATATTGAGGCGTGCGCCGAATGACATCGCACGCCAGGCCGTCGCTCGAGTGGAATCGAAGTGGGAAGTGACGAGTTGTTCGTCGGTGAGGAAGTGACATGGAGGAGATCGTGCGTAGAGGAGGAGGAGGAGATGAGAGATTATGGTTAATCTTGGAACTCAAGGGAATAATAATATGAAAACTTCAGGAGTACATTTTGAGAACCAAGGCCACAACTCACGAATAGTTAGCTCATACACTATGATACATTACCACCCAGAATTATACTTTTCCTCAGGCTCAGTAGAAACCTGTTAATCAGCAAAGTGAATCGCGAGAGTAAGTAATACCACTAGAGGTCATATTTTATTACATTTAAACAAATTGAACAAGCGCAATTATACATGATATTTTGATGAAGATTTTCGGTAGTTCTTTTTTCAAAAAAGACAGATATCGATGAAAGTTTTCAGCAAACTTTTTAGGAAGACTTTAGTGACGCGCACACGCTAGCCAAGTTTATTAACCATATCGAAGTACTGATTGAACATAGCATTAATCAATTCATAATAACCAACATGGTGAATAGTGTTTTCTGATCGCCTTTATATACAACATACGCACAGACATACGTACGTATACATAGAATATCAGATCAATATATCTATCGCTATTACTCTCATATATATATATATATTCACACCTAAACAAAATCAATACTATTTTTTTTCTATTTGTTTGTTTAAATGAGCAAACAATTGACAACAAGTGCTCTTCAATCAACAGGCTATAGGGTGTAGTAGTTGTTGTAGTAGTGGTAGGTAATACTATAGTAACTTTGCTTATTGAACAGTCTGTTCTATGTTTATTGTACATCATTTTAAATGCATCAATACAATTTTGATTCAGGATTATTAGTTAGTATTGTTTTAACTAGTATTATTATGACCATGACCTAGATTAATCAATTCACATGACATGTTTCTAGAGTAGGGTTATTAGCATGCTTTTTCATTGCTATTTGGGGTGGTGTTGTTGTTGTTGTTATTGTTCTGCTCATTATCTCTGTTCTGTTCTCTCCAACTTTCAGTCTTTTTGCTTCACATTTAGAATTTATAAGGCACTATAAAAATCAATTATCTATTTTTTGTTAAGCACAATACTCAATAGGTTTGTAGTTTAGTAGACTAGTCATGAATTTAAAGAAGGTGTGACTCTAGTTTAAAGAAATTATGAAGTATGTATATATTAGAATAAGGCTTGAGGTAGAAATTACCTTATTTAAAGCTATTTAATGCTATAATGTCTTACAAATTTGGAAGAATACAGGATTTCATTATGATCGTGGAGTACTGGAATTTTCATCAGTACACACTCACCAAGGATATAGCTCACACCGGACTTACCGTACCACCACTGGTCACTACTTCTCACTAGAACCCAGGTAGCTATCTATCTGAATAGGAACCATCGCTTGTGAGCATCAGATTGATGCTGGTTTACAGCGATTTGATTGGCTTCAAGATTTCATAATGAGCTGACATCGGATAGATAACCATTAGAAAACCTAAAAGTACTGGAAAGCTGTGGTCGAACTATGTCGTGAACTGTCATCGGTTGGCCACTGGATCGAATACCATTGGCTTAATGGTCTATCAGCTCACTTTGTAACTGGAAGGTCTTGGGTTCGAACCTTAGCGGTGGGTGCGTACTGCTGAATAGTCCAAAATTAGGCTGAAGAAACAGTTGTCCAGTACTCCCACTTTGTCAATGGTTAATATATGTGTAAAACTTGGGCACTGTGGTAGTAAGTAATTCCATATTAGTTTGTTTATTTGATATATCACACAGTGAAACAGTATTATTTACTGGATGACGTTTCGAACAAAATTTATTGTTCATAATCATATCAATTATAATCACACGACTTTGACACTTGAGTTTTATAGTTTTCTTTGTTTTCTCCTATTTGTCGTTTGGGTAGTAGAATTTTCCAGATATCGGGGACAGGTGATGAATCATTCCTATTACATGTATTTGTAGTTGATTCGATAAACAAAGCTTCTGTTATCAATCTCTCCCTATACCCTGTGACATTAGATTTTAAAACTGTCATCCTATCCCATCCTATTGTGTGGTTGTGTGTAACTGCATGTAGTGCTATAGCTGAACTATTCTCTAGATTTCTTATCTTATTCGGGTCAACCAATCGAGATTTTGCTAGGTTTTTATGTTCAGCTAGTCTGACTGCCTCTGTTCTACTAGTTTGACCTATGTATTTGACCGTTTCTAGGTGAGTCTAAGTGGTTTAATTTGATGCCAAAAACTAATAACCCCAGTAGGATGTATGGTGTTGTTAAAGTTCATAAGTCAGGATACCCCATTAGGCCTATAGTTGATTTTAGAAATTCACCTACATATGAATTATCTAAATATTTAGCCATGGTATTAAATCCCCTTAAAAGATACTCAAAATCTAGACTAACAAATTCTTATGAACTGAAACATAGATTAGATAATTTAAAATTAGATAATGAAGAGAAAATGGTTAGTTTTGACATTGTCAGTTTATACACACGTATACCAATAAATATGGCTATGGAGGCAGTCAGAAACGAACTCATTTCTGACCAAGAACTCGAACTTAGGACAAAAGTGCCACTTGAGGACATAATGCTGGGAGTACAGCTATGCCTGACTTCCACAGTATTTAAATTTCAAGGGAAAATATACAAACAAACTGAAGGAGTTGCCATGGGATCACCAATATCCCCAGTTGTAGCAGATATATTCATGGATAAGTGGGAAAACATAGCGATTGAAACGTTCACCCCCACCCCAAAAGTATGGTGGAGGTATGTCGATGACACATTCACTGTACTTAAAACACAAGATATAGATAGGTTTTTCAAACACATCAACTCGAAGGTTGAAGCAATTCAATTCACTTATGAATTGGAAAATCAGGAAGGGGAGCTCCCAATGTTAGATTGCAACGTAAAGAGGAAAGAAGATGGGAAGTTAAACACTAGTGTTTACAGGAAACCCACACACTCAAACAGATATTTAGACTTCTGATCGTCCCATCCTATATCAGTAAAAATAGGATTGGTGAAATGTTTAAATGACAGAGCACAAAAACTAAGTAGTACCAAAGAAAATCTAAAACAGGAACTGATACACATAAAAGAAGCTTTGAAACTTAATAATTACCCAGATAAATTAGTCAAGAAATATGTAAGGAAATGTAAAAATAAAATAAATAATGATAGTAGCGATAGTGATAATAACAATAATAATGTAATAAAAAATATGTTAATAATAGTGATAATAATAATAATATTAATGACGACACCAATAATAAGAAATCTAAATCATCAGTAGTAATTCCATACAAGGAAGGAACCTCGGAAGCCTTACGCAGAATTCTTAACAAGGCAGGAATAAAAATGGCATTCAAACCCACAAACTCAATTAGAAACAAGCTTTGTCGGTTAAAGGATCCTGTAGAGCCCTTAAAACAAAACAATTTAGTTTATCTAATACCCTGTAATGATTGTCAGGTCAAATACATAGGTCAAACTAGTAGAACAGGGGCAGTCAGACTAGCTGAACATAAAAACCTAGCAAAATCTAGATTGGTTGACCCGAATAAGATAAGAAATCTAGAGAATAGTTCAGCTATAGCACTACATGCAGTTACACACAACCACACAATAGGATGGGATAGGATGACAGTTTTAAAATCTAATGTCACAGGGTATAGGGAGAGATTGATAACAGAAGCTTTGTTTATCGAATCAACTACAAATACATGTAATAGGAATGATTCATCACCTGTCCCCGATATCTGGAAAATTCTACTACCCCCACGACAAATAGGAGAAAACAAAGAAAACTATAAAACTCAAGTGTCAAAGTCGTGTGATTATAATTGATATGATTATGAACAATAAATTTTGTTCGAAACGTCATCCAGTAAATAATACTGTTTCACTGTGTGATATATCTAATAAACAAACTAATATGGAATTTGTCAATGGTTCTCTGACTGATGTCAGCTCATGATGAAATCTTGTGAACAATCAAATAAAATCCCTGCAGACCAACATTTGATACTTTGGCAGTGGTTGGCATTGTAGGATTCAAAGGTTTTGTCAATGAAGAGCTTTGAATTCAGAATAGCAGTTCTTTCTGAGAATGAAAATCAGCCAGAAGATGACTGTAAAGAACTAAGCTCTAGTCAATAATTTCCCCTTTGTTCGCATGTATATTCAAAAAGTTCACTATTCAAGTTGCCATTCTTCATGTACCATACAAAAGTAGAGTAAAAAGTGGGAAGAAAGGCGATTCAAAACAACTACAATACACAGAAATGTACGGGAGAAAGAACGGTAACATGGGAAAAACATGAGCATCTAGTGAATATTAAAGGTCATAAAGCGTAAATGAATCTGTGTCACTCAGGACGACTTTAAGCACTTGGTTCTTAGCTTCTTGATAATCACAACCCGGCAATCTATACATTCCTACGTGTCTGGCTCAAACCAACTGGCAAAGACTTCATGGACTGATGTCACATTTTAATTTGATCGCGTCCAACTCTCTTCTAAACGAATCATATGTTAGCTAACATTTCACTTCGAAGAATGCGTTGACTCAGGATATGCAACACATGTCTTAGATATCTCAATTGATCTAGTTTGAAAACCCCAACAACTGACTTACTGTCCTTACCTAGTACTCTGTGCACAATCCCAATATTGCTCAACACATTATACCGCTTAACATCTGTCATCAGAGACAGCTAACCTTGATATAAGAATAGAACTATGGCACTGTGCTAGAGGTATAATTCCATTATGGAGGAAATTCTATTTTGATAAAGTAGCACAGTGTCATTCAGTAATATTTACTACTGATGACGACGTTTTGAGCACAATTTATTACCACTCATATTCACATCAAGGTACTTACACAACTTTATGACTGCGTTTATATACTTGCGGATAAAATTGATTACACACATGAGTGAATAAATAAAAGTCAATATAAAGATCAATAGACATGCGTTAAGCATATCATGGGAAGATGAAGTAAGTACATTGGGAAATAATATTAGTGTTGTCAATCAAATATAAGAGGATGGGAAATAAGACGAGTGTTGTTAGTTGATAAGATGAGGAATAGGATGTTTTGTCATTAAAATAAAGTAAATAGTGTTACAGTGTGTGTTGGGTGTCGATTCTGTGAACAAAGATTCAGTAATCAACCTATCTCTCTCTCCACCTACTTATATTACTTTTCAGAATTTTAAACCCCTCCCTCACTTACTGCATGGTTGTGCGTTAATGCATGCAGTGCAATTGCAGAGTATTTTTCTAAATTACTTATCTTCGTGGGGTCAATCATTCTTACCTTAGCTAAGTTCTTATGTTCTGATAATCCGACTACTCCTGATCTACTAGTTTGACCTGTGTAGTTGACCTTAGTCACAGTCATTGCAAGGTATTTTGTAAATTATATTATTTTGTCTAATTGGGTCAACTGGGTCTTTAAACCTACAGAGCTTGCCTACCTGAGTGAGTTTGTAGGTTTAAATGCCACCACCCTAATTCCTTCTTTATTGAGAATCCTACGTAGGGCCTCAGAGGTCCCCTCCTTTTATGGTATAACTGTAGATGCCTTATATTCTCTCTTATTTATGTTATCATTACTAGTTTCACTATTATTTTTATTTTGCTTTTGATGTTTTTGATCTTCCTCATGAATTTCATCGGATAGTTATTTAACACCAACTCTTCTTCTATCTGTTTCATTTCATCATTTAGGTCTTTTAATGTACCTCTACTTAGTGCTACTGCTCGGTTTGTTAGACACTTAACTAAGCCCGCCTTAACAGTTAACGGATGAGATGAATTACAGTCTAAATATCTATTAGAATGTGTTGGTTTTTTATAAACGCTACTGTGCAGTTTACCTTCTTCCGTTCGTTTTATTTTACAATCTAACATCATAGCCAATTCACCTTGTTTATTTTCTGTTTCAAATGTGAATTTTATTCCCTTTATTGTTGAGTTGGTGTGTGCTCGAAACGTCATCAGTAAATATTACTGTATAACATTGTGAGACTTTATCAAAATAAAATTTTCTCTAGCAGCGACAGCTAGGCTTTGTATAACTTCCTGACTAGAATCCACGACCATCAGATCTTGTAGAAATTACATCAGTATTCAGTAATTACATGAGCATTGAATGAGCTGTTTCTAATTTCTGTCACTGAGTGATATAATGCAAGGCTGATCCAGTATCACACAGTTTCATTTACTAACAGTCAATTTTGTCGAATGTGAAAATTGTATTTCCCGCAGATCTAACAAGTAGTTCTAACCTGTAATGGGCAGTTTAATTCGATATGAAGATGACTACTGACCAGTGATACTAGATGATAGTGATGCTGTCTCATGCATTGGTTGGGTTTGAAAGTCAGGGGTCATTAAATCTCTACCAGATGACTGAATACCACACTGTTTACTGCTGGAAGTTAACGTCCTGGACTGTATTGCAAATAAGGTTGTGACTTTTTATTACTTAATACTGTTGGAGTAGGATAAAATAGATAATCAGGAGATCTCTCCTTTCAAATAATTCATTTATTGGTTACAGTCCTAACTTTTTTAACAATAATATGGATCCAAATAAATGGAATATAACCACTAAACGGCGGGGGGCTAATTTTTTGATGGGAAATCTATTTGTAGTAAGTGGGACGTTATCTCACATGTACGTCGCACATGTACATCAAGCTACCCTATATGGGGGATCATAGCAGCTTGAAAACTAGACAAAGATTGAACACTGTTGTTTAAAAGACTTTTTATGCAGTTAATATCATAATAATTGAGAATGTGAAGCCCAAATATCCACTTAAGCCCTTTGAACATGCGAAAAATGATGTCACATCAAACTGTATTTACCAATTTGAATACACCTGTGGCCATACATACATAGGGAGGACTCATCGATCTCTACAAGTAAGGGCTGGCTTCAGAGCATATTCATAAGTGGCTCCAGAAGCGAATATAATCCCCAGAACCTATTAATGGTGAGAACAGGAGACCTAGCTCCTCTATAATGAAACCTATTATACAGACAGGACGTAAAATTGATGTTTACACACGTCTTTTAAACCTATCTATAAAACGTGTTTAGGCGAGGGCGTATCCTAAAGTTTGTGGAAGCCCTAACTGGCAATTAGAAAGTTTAAACCACCTTTATGCGTTCAAACAGCAATTCGTCATCACACCAAAACAGATGTATTATTACCTCTGTTATTTGGTTTAGTGATCTTCATTGTTATTTTGACCTTTAATATGTCCTTTCAACTTGACCTAAGTAGTTTATTTTCTCACCTCTTAACTCTTTATTAATTCCATAAATATTCCTATGACAAGTTCATGTGTGATTAGATTATTCGACATTTGTTGCGCAAGTACATTACAACACGATTCAGACAAATTACGTCTTCTTATTGCTTCTTATTCATAATTTATGTAAACTACGTAATATGTTGAAACATAAACCTAGAGGTTTGAATTGTATTTTGAAAGCCAGAGACTATAAGCCAGAGATGCGTCGGTGGCACAGGGGTTAGTTCTCTCGCCAACTATGCACATGGTTCGGGTTTTGATCCCCGGCCGACGCACACGTGATATAAGTGGTTGGCCTGCTAAATTTGGGCTACCGATATCACAAGCTGAAAATTTCATACTTGTACGAAAAATACGGTGTAGAATCAAGCTATAAACAAAATATAAAAATAACTAGGTGATTGATGTATCCAGAGTTAGAGGTAAAGCATGACAAGGTTTGAACTCGGTGTGAAATTCACCAGGTGCATTAATTAAATATTACACTGATTTTGATAAGGGCCTCCCAGTATAGCCTTTTAAGCTTGTAATACAAAAGCATGTTGCCACAAATACCAAATACGTAATCACTTATGTATCAACGTTAAGACTAGTTGGTTCCTTTTAGAAGAATATGATGTTTTGGCGCCGTCGTCAACCGACGTCATCAGTGAGTATCTCTCCTCACATCCTACCTCCACTTGAAGTAAAATAAGTGGAGTGGTGTTAATAGCACAAATTTTATGTGCTTAAATCGAATTAATGAGAAAAAAAAAGTAGTTCAGCAAAGAGTTTCTTTTCGGTGGCAAATTCATTCAATTAGCTGTCGTTTTCGCTGAATAGGTAGCCAACTGTAGAAACTTGTTAGTTGATCGCTTCAAGGGGTTTGTCAATGGATTCACCTTCTTAAGTTGTGGAATAACCTACCAAAGACAATACACATTAGTCTCCTTCGTATTGCTGAAGCCTCAGTCATTCACTTGGAAAAGCCAGAGTTATGCATCCAAAAGAAAATCATCCAACCACTTCTAACATCGTAGTAACAACCGTGTTGACTTCTACTGACTTGATGTTTGTGTGCTTGTTCTTCTTCTTTTCTAACTCCTTATAACATTTGTGATTTTGGAACTCTTACACAATTCCACATTTGCCTTTGTTTCTATGCAAATCCTAATCACAACTCACTCATTAAACTACCCACCTTATCACGTAACTACACTACGCTTATTCAACTTCTTTTATGTGTTGATTAACACTAATAACTATGTGTTTTTGACAATGCATCACAACTACCCTCTTACTGATCTTCACCGCATCCACCGTAGTTACAATTTGATTACTCGTCACATTTTTGAAATGTCTTGACAACAATAACCCCAATTAACTTTTATTCTTATCTGACAAACCTAATGTACACACACACATGCAAAAATAAGCACATATAATTTCGATTGTACAGCTAAGTGAATGAATTCGCCTCTGAAAAGAGACCCTTCGTTGAACTACGTGTTTTTTTTCCATTAATTCGATTTAAGCACATAAAATTTGTGCTATTAACACCACCCCACTTATTTTACTTCAACAAGGAGGTGTAGTTCATTGGGCTGGATACTTGACATCCAGTCAGTAGATTTTGCGTTCAAACCCCGCTTCAACTACCAATGTTTCGCCAGCCATGTAGGTTTACTAGCCCTTACACAGTGAGTATGGGTCACTGCCTATTGCATGGGATTGCAAACTGTTGTTGTGAAACATTCCACTGCTGTTTTTTTGTGTTACTTAATTTCAGTATTCATGATCTGATGCTCCTCACAACCTATGGTGCATTCTCAGTTTCTTACATTTTACGAAGGTTACATGTCCCCATGTTTATTTTCGCTTTCGCATTGGTTCACAGTTCGATATTAGACCACCTGGTCCAAAGTGGCCACACAGCTAACATTGAAGAGTCCTTCTCCATCATCTATCATGTGCCAAACTAATTGCCAAAAACATCCAGGTACCGCATACTCCAAACAGCAGAGGCTATCACGATTCTCAGAAGAGACAAGTCCAGCAATCACTACTGCCCTGGCCGGCGTTCAGTGGAGACTATAAATTCATGAATTTGTATTATTATTTTTCCTAATTTCTCTGTCTGATATTCAGTGTATTGTTATGTTGATGCTATCGAACTGTAATCCATTGATATTATTATCATTATTGATTTGATGTTATTTAAACAACACTAATGTTGTTCATAACACTAATTCATTCACTATTATGTATACACAACTATAGAACCTGATGATGAAGTTATCGAAAAGAATATTCTTTGTTCAATAAGTATTTCTTTGAAAATATAAATTCGACTGTACAGCCTCGGAAGATGATTTTGTCGATAAAGAAAATTTTCTTCGCTGAACTATCTTCTGTTTTCTTCATGACTCCATGCTGTATACTACGAACAGCTGAATTGAGCAGAAATAATAGATTAAAATTATAGTCTATTTTTCTTTATAAATGATTTTAGACATTTGTTGCCAGACAACACCGAAATGAGGGTTTTTAATTAATATAGAGTATCTACAAGGTAAAGTGATATTTGATGAAAACTTATAGACAAAAAATATAATTTCTATTTCCATTATGGGTAAATTTTGTTTTGATAAAGTCTCACAGTGTTATACAGTAATGTTTACTGATGACGTTTCGAGCACAATTTATCGCTCATAATCATATCAAGGTACTCACACAACTTTCTAACTTCGTTTATATAATTCCATTATTTTTCATCGCTTGATTTGATTGGTAGTAGTATTTTCCATATTTCCAGTATGAGTGATGAGTCATTTCCGTTGCATGTGTTGGGTGTAGACTCGATTAACAAGGATTCAGTAATCAATCTCTCTCTCCACCTACCTAGATTACTTTTTAGAATTTTAACCCTCTCCCACCCTATTGTGTGACTGTGTGTTAATGCATTCATTGCAATCGCTAAGCTTTTTTCTAAATTACTTATCTACTCGGGGTCAACCTTAGACTTTAATTCATCTCGTCCGTTAACTATTAAGGCAGGCTTAGTTAAGTGTTTAACAAACCGAGCAATGGCACTAAGTAGCACAAAAAAAGACCTAAATGATGAAATAAAACAGATAGAAGAGGCGTTGGTGTTAAATAACTATCCTTTAAAATTCATTAGAAACAGCAGTAAGGGCCAAAAGCGAAATAAAAATAATTATGAAACTAGTTATGATAACATAAATAAGAGAGAATAAAAGTTATCCACTGTTATACCATATAAGGAGGGGACATCTGAGACCCTACGTAGGATTCTTAATAAAGAAGGAATTAGGGTAGTGGCATTCAAACCTACAAACTCACTCAGGAAGGACAAGCTCTGTAGGTTAAAGGACCCAGTTGACCCAACTAGACAAAATAAAATAATTTACAAAATACCTTGCAATGGCTGTGATTGAGGTCAACTATATAGGTCAAACTAGTAGATCGGGATAGTCAGATTGTCGGGACATAAGAATTTAGCTAAGGTTAGAATGGTTGATCCAGAGAAGATAAGTAATTTGGAAAAAAGCTCAGCAATAGAACTGCATGCATTAACACAACCATACAATAGGGTGGGATAGAGTCAAAATTCTAAAAAGTAATCTAGGTAGGTGGAGAGAGAGACAGGTTGATTACTGAATCCTTGTTCATCGAGTCTACACCCAACACATGCAATGGGAATTATTCATCACTCATACCCGAAATATGGGAGATGCTACTACCAATCAAATCAAGTGAAAATCAAGTGAATCAAGTTTTATTCTTATATCAATGAAAAACAACGGAACTATATAAATAAACTTAGTAAGTCGTGTGATTACCTTGATATGATAATGAGCAATAAATTGCGCTCGAAACGTTATCAGTAAACATTACTGTATAACACCGTGAGACTTAATCAAAACAAAATTTGCTCATAATGGAATTACACTCTACCACATTGCACAAGTTATCTTATTATATCAATAATTTCTACTTATCACGCCAAAATAAAACTGGAAAACAAAGTTATCCACTCACCTTCAAATAAGTTCCTTACATTGTAATACTGATATGAACGATAAGGCTATCGGTGTTCACCTTCGATAATATTGTTAAAATTTGAAATGGGTTAATAGAAACGGGACTAGTAATAATACTTCATCGAGGTTTCAAAACAGAAAGGTCTGGAGAATGATTATTGGTACTGATTGCTGGTCATTACTAATACCCTGAGCCGTCGCAAAGAAAACAGAAGACCGACTGGTCCGAGCCAGTGAGAACAACGGAATTTCATCATATAAAAATGCACCAAAATATTTCATACATTTATTCCCCTTAATGAATTTGAACAAAGCAAGAACTACAGTTTTAGCAGAATAAAATGGTACCATCATTTATTTCGTTGCCTTCTCGTCAGCTGCTTACAGGGCAAGGACATTATTAAATGTATCTACAAAAACAATTTAACATACTTGCACAGAGTTCATTTTAAACAAAAATCAATCGATCAATACACGCATACACTAATAATATATATATATATATATATGTAATTTTAAACACTATTCCGAACAATAATAATCATACACAATGAAAACTTTTCAGCATCTCGCATTCAGATGAAAAATATCCAGTTACCAGAGCAAAGAAAGAGTGATAACCGCTTCTTTCTGGACGCATAAATCAGGTTTCAGGCGCACACTATGAAGGACTCATTTCACTTCTCTGAAAGTGTGAACGTTTTAAATAAGTTCATGGTGTCATCTGATGTAACCTCCTTGTTCACAATGATTCCAATCAACGAAACTATTGAGATCATTTGTCAGTAGTCTGATCTTCTCCCACTCCCACAGTCGGAATTCAAACGCCTACTGCTAATGTGTACCATGGATGTGCAATTCCAATTCGACAACACTGTTTACCACCAAATAGATGGTGTAGCTATGGGCAGTCCACTTAGCCCTGTTTAAGCAGATATATTCATGTCCAACCTTGAAAGAAAAAAGTTGAAGCATGCAATCGACGAAACAACTTCCTACTGTCGATATGTTGATGACACATTTATAGTGTGCAAAAATGAAAGTCATGCTTCATACTTACTCAGATTATTCAATGATGCACACACCAATATTGAGTTTATTATGGAACATGAAAGTGACGGAAAGTTTCACTTCCTCGAAATTGTCATGGGACGCCTAGAAGACGGTAGTCTTCAAAAGTCAATTTATCGAAAGCCTACATGGAAGGGACAATACTTACATGTTAATAGCTTTTTACCAAATAGTCTTAAACGTGGTCTAGTCAAGAATCTGTATTATAGAGCGAGGAGAATATGCTCTATAAAGAAATTAGAGGAAGAGGAATGGGTACATTCAAAGGTTCATAAACAAGTATGGAAGATCTAAAGTCACAAATGTTAAACAAATCACAGTGGGTAAAAAGGTAATCTACATTCAACTTGATTATAAAGGTGAAAACATTGCAGCGATGATCAACAGAAGGCTGAGTACATCACTAGCCATAGCCTATTCTGCAGCTATGCTCGTTTCCGTCTATCGATATCCTTCTAATGTTAACTCCAACTGTATATAGAAATTTACATGTATCTGCGGGAGCAGTTACATTAGAAGGACAGGAAGAAGGGCATATCTACGACTTTCTGAACATGTACCAAAAAGTTCACATCTAAAGGCAACAAATTCTTTAAACATTGCCATCGCCAGGCATCTCCTCGACACGGGTCATGAGGTGGACGTCAAAAAGTCGTTCAAAATTATAAATAGGCAAAAAAGCTCAATTCTCCTTAAGTTTACTCAAGCTATTTCTATCGAGCTCTTGAAACCCGATTTATGCGTCCAGAAAGAAGCGGTTATCACTCTTTCTTTGCTCTGGTAACTGGATATTTTTCATCTGAATGCGAGATGCTGAAAAGTTTTCATTGTGTATGATTATTATTGTTCGGAATAGTGTTTAAAATTACATATATATATATATATATATTATTAGTGTATGCGTGTATTGATCGATTGATTTTTGTTTAAAATGAACTCTGTGCAAGTATGTTAAATTGTTTTTGTAGATACATTTAATAATGTCCTTGCCCTGTAAGGAGCTGACGAGAAGGCAACGAAATAAATGATGGTACCATTTTATTCTAGTAAAACTGTAGTTCTCACTAAAATATTACTGTCCTCGTAAAATTACGTCAATAAATAGCTACCTTAAATGGTTGCATCAGGTTGAGTTTCAAAATGATCCGATTGCATTATAATAAATATTCTACGTTGGCCATATTGATTCAAGCTGGTCTGAGCGTATTTTAGCTGGATATAAGACTGATTAAAATTTGCGGTATCCAACATACACCTATCATTGCCTAACACCATCATCTGTCGTCACTGAATAGAGCTTGGAATGGCAGTCAGCTCTCTATCTCAACTTCATCGACTCTGAAAAGGCCTTCGACAACATCGATCGAGAGGTGACTTGGCAACTACTTCGATACTACTACGGGGTGCCACCAACAATTATACACTTCATCCAACAGTTGTACGATAATGCTGCGCATGTCAAGCAATCCACAACGGGAAACTCACGGAATCCTTCGAAGTGAAAACCGGAGTAAGACAAAGCTGCCTACAGTGTCCAATGATTTTCCTGATTGCGGTGGACTGAATAACGCAACAGACAACGGGCAACAAGGCTACAGACAGAAGGTCCTGGGTTCGAAACCCAGTGAGTGGGTGCGTACTGATGAAGAGTGCCAAACTAGGCTGACGAAACAGCTGTCCAGAACTCCCTACCACTTTTCAAATGGTTTTTCTAAGTGATGTCAGCTCATGATGAAATCCTCAAACCTATCTGATCTTCAGTATAGAGAGAAGCGACAATAGCCAATAAAAGTCTGCAGTAATCTGTTGGAAATGATTTTCATGACACGCAGTGCAAGTTTCTAACCCGTATAGAAGCATTAACGGACTTAAGATAGCTGTTAAAAGTACAAATTTTGTGCTTACGCTGAGTTCAGAAGATTTCTAACATAACATTACATAACTTCTAACATCATAATTTCAATCAAACTATAGTTTATTAGAATCGAATCGGTTCAACATGAACTTAAATGCAGATTGAGGTCACATGGAGAAAATTCGAAAACCACACAGCAGTGGTTAGAACTTTTAGAAAAATTTGAACTGTTAGAATAAAAACAAATAAGAAGATTACTTCGTATCTGTTAACTGACCTAACAGTCACATGTATGATTTTAAATGGAATCATGTGCTAATTAACATACATGAAGAGTTTAGAAAACAACGCAGACTGTGTAGTATCCGAGTGGATGAATTCCATGAGAATTCTGTGCTGTTTGTAAACGCATTGTTATAATTGATCTCCCACCATCAAGTGTAAAGCACAATTACTCTGCCGTAAGTATGTATAATCACACACCCACTTGTAGACTTTTATACAGTTTAGGATGGGACATAATCACTTGTGAATTGTTAAGGCTTGTGATAAAGCAGTCTTTTGGCTTTGCAGAAATTATAAGTCGGGTTGTATAGTAAGTTTAAAGTATGACCTCATTTAGTCACTGTCTTATAATCCTACCATTTATTATCCCATTGTGGGGTAATTTGATATAAGTTGGTGGATGGTGACTATCAGTAGAATCCAAGATGCGCATTTCTTCCTACTATTTGGGACTTGTAGTCAGATGGATGTACCTGCATTCCGCACTGAGTGATGACGTTCCCACCGAGGCTCGAACCCAAACGCCAAGATAGAATGCAGGTACATCCACCTGACGAAATGCGCATCCTGGATTCCATTGCTAATCACCATCCACCAATTAACTTCTAGTTACATGCCCAGACATCGTCGAAGCATCTGCACAAGAAGCCAACAGACATGTCAACCTGAGACCGAGCACTTCGGTCCAATCAATCGACGGGAAAATTTAAAATTGAATTCAGTAATTTGATGTAGACTATATTCTTTGGGATAGAATAGGCTTTGGGTTTTGAAACTAACTGACCTGGATACCAATTCCAAAACATCAAAGGATATCCGTTTTTGACTAGTGTATCCATCAGTGCTTTGTTCTCATCACATCTATAACATCCACTTTACAAATATGCTGAATTCTCTTGAATAACTACCTAAACAAGCCTCTCTTATATATTGTAATGGGTGGAAACTGTGAAAATTCAAATACTACTCAGTTCAAGTAGGAATTTCTATAAATCAACCGTTTCATTGAGCCATCCTCATTCCGACTTAAAAGTAGGTCTAGGAATGTAAGTTGGTTGCAATTTTCTTTACCACATAAAAGAATTATGCATGTAGGTGGTCAAACATACAAATAGAGAGAACATATACTAAAATGTCTTGAAAAACCATTGGATCATGATTAGCATTACTACTGTTATAACGATGCTGTTATCTAATAAGCAATTAGATCGATTGCTGAATGTAACTGTCCACCTTCAAATTACCTGCCAGTTCAATGTGCCAAGAAAATAGTGGAAGACTGCGAATGTGAGAAAAACTTTACTAGACAAAAATACATCACATATATACACACTTCCAGTACCATAAAATTATACTAGGTCAGTGGTCAAATCAACTAATGTCATCGCTTGTAGAACGTCGGACGTCTGATTCCATAAAGCTGAGGATTCACTGTGAGGTAAAAGATTGTCCAATAAAGTTATCATATTCACGTAACAGCATCAATCTAAGACTGAAATACGAAATCTTACACCTCCACAGTCAATAGTCTGAAAGATCAATTCTAGTTTTAATCGTTTCCCATCAGACTGCTATTCACTAATCCATTCCTTTCGATAAACTTCTACAGTCCTTACCTCTGATAAAAATCCATGTTTGTTAAACTGTACAAAATATACACAACAGTAGCAGAACCTTTCCTTAGTGTCTCAAAAGTCACACAGTTCAGATCATTTCCATGTCTGCAGTGAGGGTAAATTCATCATTCGAAGTGTTACAGTATGTAATGAATCCATCTTTGACGAGACTGCAAGAAATCGACAAATAATGAATTGAATAAATATATGTGTGTAAATTGGGTACTGTGGTAGGATGTTTATTCGATATAGCACACAGCGAGACAATATTATTCACTGGATGACAAAGTAGCGAACACAATTTATTCTTCATAATCGTATCATTTGCGTCACTACATGAAACCGGAACTTGAATTTGGTAGTTTTCTGTCTTCCTTACGTTGGAAGACACCATACTAGAAGTGAAACTATGCCTGATTTATACAGTATCTAACTTCCAATGGAAAATGTACAGACGAACTGAGGAGATTGTCATCGCGTCGTCACCAATATCCCCAGTAGTGGTACATATATTTATGGATAGGTGAGAAAGTTTACCGATTGAAATGTTCAGATCCATCCCTGTGGTATGGTATAGATATGCAGATGACACATACACAGTACTGAAAACGCAAGATATAAGTAGGCTTTCCGAATACATCATCTCACATGTAGATGAAGTCAGTTCACTTCAGATTTGAAAAGTCATGAAAGAGAGCTCCCGAAGTTAGATAGTATGAAAGAAAGTAAACAAATTGAAAAGTTAAACACTAGAGTTTACAGAACTCCCTCACACATTCAAATGGACATTTGGCATTCAGTTTATCCCACATGTGGTGTCCCTGTCATTCTCTGCAATACTGAGTATTAAGATACTCCAGAGACTGCCTAAAAGCCTCTATGTGTCAGTGGATCACAGATTTAAATTCACTCCCATTGACGAGCTTTCTTTTCCACCCAATCTGTTCCATTTAGTAGCTTATCTTATGAGTATCACTATTTTAGAACCACATATTTAAGCGAACAATATTGTGCTTTCAATTAAATCTCATCACATACATAACTTTACAAATAAAAATTCAAATATAAACTAATCACGGTATTTTGTCTATAGGATTATAAGATGGTGAATATAAATTGCGTAATTAGCCATAATAGTTATAATAACAATAATAATGGTTCTATCAATAATAAGGATGAGAAAGTGAGGCGATCTGTGATAACACGAATAATGAAAAACAGCATGATTAAACAAACAAATGTAGTCGATAAAGGCTAAGAAAAACAAACGAACCGATAAAGTAATACTAGATTGTAATAAAATACGTTTTCAATGAAGATGTGATAAGATTAAGGGATGATAAGAGAGGGGTTGAAGATATAAGTAAGGGGTGGTGAAGAAGTCATCAGTTGCTTATTTCTTAATAGGCCAACAAGGGAGGGATAATGGCTGTACGAACCTCGTCTGAATGCATAGTTTAGGTTTATTAGTTCGAATGCCTATCGCCCCAGCTTTGTGCAGTAGACGAATACGAAGTCTATTACAAAGATTCGGTGGTATACATTGAATTACTTTGAAATCTCTCGTTTTCTCCATTACTATCAACTGAATGTGACAAAGTTGAGCTAAGGATTGTTTTTGTCTGTCCTTTGCCAAACCATGATGATGGGAGATGTTCACTAACACGTTGGCTAAGCCGTCTAGTAGTACACCCAACATAATCTGTCACCGCAGGTGCAGCTGAACTGATAAATGCACACATATATAGCAAAACTGCCTAGCTTATCCTTCGTTTGAGTTCCGATCATTCGTCAGCTAGAGAATGACAAAGATAGGTTTGCTGCGTAAAACATTCTACATATACTTTTGGAAAGTTTCTGGAATAAAATCTCACTTGACAAGTCACCATTAAATTGTAACTTAATAAGTAGACGTTTTTCAAGTGCAATCATAGTCTTAGGTTTCTCTGCAATGTTTTCATGTGTTTCTTTATGAAACTACTAGGAAACCATCTCCATCAAGAATCATGAATATATTCAAATTTCTGTTGTAAGTGATCATCCATACATATCTTTCTCACTCTGCTTGTAAGACATTTAACAACATTTCTTTTATATTTAATGTCACGTAACTAAGAAGTGTTGCATTGCCCTGTATTATTATTATTATTCTTCCCTTGGGTTCCTAGTGGAACATAGGGCTTCAACTGCACGTCTCCACTTGCTTCTGTCTTCTGCTGTACTTTTCACTTGCATCCATGTTAGTCCATACTGTTTCAACTCCTCTTCACACGATCTCCTCCATGTCACCCTTGGACGTCCCACTCGCCGCTTCCCTTTCGGGTTCCACTCGAGCATTGGCCTGACGCGCGATGTCATCCAGTGGCCTCCTCAGCGAGTGTCCAATCCATCTCCACTTTCTCCTGCATATTTGTTGGGCGATTGGTTCTTGTTTTGTTTGTTCCCATAGTTTCTTGTTGGTGATTCTTTCCGGCCATCTAATCTTGAGTATAGAACGAAGACAGTTGTTGATAAAGGTGTGCAACAGGCTGTTGGAAATATTCTTTGTGACCCGCCAAGTTTCTGATCCGTATAGAAGAACTGACTGACTTGACGTTTGTATTGAAAATCCGAATTTTGCTGTTGATGCAGGCTGAGTGACGAAGATTTCCTTTCCAGATTAGTTTCAGGTTGATGAATATGTTTCTCGCCTTCCCGATTCTCGATTTGACATCCTTGTCTGTTCCTCCTGTAGTTGAGACAATGCTCCCTAGATAAGTGAATGAAGTAACCTGTTTCAAATCCCTTCCGTTGATGGTGATTGGTGCTGGATGTTGCTGCTGTTGTTGTTGTTGGTTGGTTATTTTCATAACCTCCGTCTTGTCTATGTTCACCTGGAGTCCTGTCTTTGCTGCTTCTTCGACCAGTTTTTCGGTTTTCGCTTGTAAGTCTTCGATTTTGTGTGACATCAAACATAAATCATCCGCAAAATCCAGGTCTTCTAGGTTCTTCACGTCGGTCGAGGATATTCTCGCCTAGATTACTAGCTCACTAGTTTTCTAGCCGGTCCCAAACCCGGATAAAGAGGGAGGGTTGGGGAGTGGTGCTAGGAACTCCACCCCCAAAACTTAACCAAATTGCTACAGAAACTTTAACGCACAAATTTATTAAAAATTCTAAAAGTATTGCCCTGTGAATGTGCATTTTTATTATACACGCTTCTCCCAAGTGACCCATCACTATTTTGTACAAAATAACTTTAAATTTCATATACACACCATACACTGAATGAATGAATTATTGAATCATATGCAGTGACAACTAATTCAGCTTAACAATATATGACCTAAGTCTTCTTTTTCTTTTCTGTCGTCGAGTTAGTACACACTGCATTGAAGCAATAAAATCGACTGTATTGTTAGTCATTTGAGCTAGACTGCTAAATATTAGTAAATTTACACTGAATTTAGTCATTTTTAAGTTAATCCGCTTAATGAAAGGTAGCATTGAAACACTGAACTACTCATCGATAACAGCACGTTCGAATCGACTGACGTTTATCCGCCTAACGTGACCACTTAAAGAATAACACACAGCAGTTATATACAGCAAAACGATAGAATAAATCTTGTGTAAAAATGGAATGACAGAATATGGTGGAAAGACTGGATTTCAAATACTACTGATCGATTGATATGAGTAGTCAGGTACTACTAACACCAACCAGTGGTAGTGCTTGCTAGCCGTATCGAAGTGATCTAAACAGTGGATGGCTGTTTCTCTCGTTTGAAGCTGACCGGTTCAACTCAGCTCAGAGAGTCGAATCACTTCAAACTACGCGATTTCTGGCTAGCTAATTGGATGAAATGGCGGCATATTAAATCAATTTTTGCAGTCTGCAAACTAATTCACAATTTCTGAAATAACGCAGTTCGAGGAAATGAAATTTTACCACATTTTCCTTGGGAAACCGAAATTATACATACCCCAGTATGTGATTGGCATCTGGCAAAATGGAACACTGGTTCATCTACCATTATTTACTTCGACATTATTGTTTACAGTCTTCGAAGCATAGGTAGTATACTTTCGAACTTTGACAGTAAGAAGTAACATTTTCGATGTGTGAACTTTAGTAATAGTGTATTCAAGTGTTGGTTTGCACAGGTTTAATTTTGATCGGTTACAGGATTTCATCAATAGCTGACACCAGTTAGAGAACCACTGGGAGTGCTGGACAGCTCCTTCGTCCTAGTTTGGAAATCTTCATCAGTACGCACCCACTGCTAGGGTTCGAAGATTGGACCTTCCAGTGACAAGGCCAACTCGTAGATTACTAAGTCAGTGACACTAGCTAGTGGTCGCGCTACATTATTAATTTACAGAAGTTGGAATTCATGGGCTGTCCATTGAATCGGTCCCCAGTAGCTCAATGGTCTGAAAGCTGTCGTTGTAACCGGAAGCTTCAGGCTTCGAACCTCGGTGGGTTCCTACTGATGAAAAGTCCCAAAGTGGGACGAAACAGCAGTCCAGTGGCTTAATGGTTCTCTCATTGATGTCAGCTCTTAATGAAATTCAGTTTCAGTGTTAGACGATAACCAACAGTCTATGCACTTAAGATATCTTGTTGAAATTATAAAGGCGAAACATCAATATTTCAGTGATATACAGATTTCCTGCCGACGCACACCTGATATCTATGGCCAGCCTGAAAAATTTGAGCTACCGAACACCTAGTCATCTGCGGACATCGAGCACCCCCACATGAATGCTGCACAGTGATACACAGAGTCCGTCAATATCGTACAAAGGGAATTCGGATACGCCATCTGTACATAGCTGAAACATTTGCTATTCGAGATCTGAAATCGGACCTCTGCATTCAAAAGCGATACATACATTCTCTCGCCCTACCATGACCAGAGTAAAGCCCTTACTACAATTTTGCTTCCTTCTATTTTATTTCGATTCCACACCATATTTTTTGGTACAAATATAAAGATTTACTTTGATGCTTAGATACATGTTAATGCTCCTCAAAATTATCCACATATATCACAAATAGAGGTTGATGATACGAGATTTCGGTAACTAGAACTGGTATTGAACACTAACCCTAACCTACCAGTTAACAGTCAAGTGTTTAGGAGAGCCCAAACCATGACTACACACAGTGACACTCGATAAAATTCTTATTCAGCAACCATTTGCTAGCTTAATGCCCAACCTTCCCTCTTTATCAGTCTTATTACTGGCTTAGTGAGGTAAAGGAGTGCATCGGTGGCCGGGGATCGAACCCCTGACCATATGCATGGTCGGCGAGCATTCTACCGCTGTGCCATGGACGCACTCCATATAAATAGCCACACTTATTTTATAAGGACTAGTTGATGCTACTAGGCTGAAAACACCTTGTTAAGAGGAGCAGAATTCGAACCTCTGACTCACCACCCAAACCAATGAAGTATATTCAACTCATTACTTTCCATAATATAATTCGTGTGACACGAACTAGGTAATTTTGAAGGTAGATATCAAATTTCACCGGTAATAACAAAAGTATAACATTTTGTAATCGTAAGCCTTAAAAATACTTCCTTATATTCGGAACCAACATTATCTGTATATATTAACTTATATTATAGGGCTACGAAGTATTATTTACAATAGATGAATGCAAATATGCGGTTAGTTGCAACTTCTTCTCATGCACAAGTATTTCAATAGCAACATTTAAAGACCACAATAAATTTTTTGAAATTATAGTCGCAATTCTGGTCAGTGTATCTATATTCCTCGTTCAGTTTCTCAACCGGAAGACTTGTCGGTGTTTTGAGAATATTTTGAAGTGACATAAGCTTCAAAAACAACTGGAAGCCGAAAACAGCAATAAACAGCACTGTTGCCCTACTTTCCGACTCTTCAATAATACGAACCTATAATTGTGTATGTGATTGAACTATAAACCGTCATATTACGACGCAGGCAGATTACTATACATCATTTGCTTAGGCATTCATTGGCTTCTTACTTTTGGAGCATAGCAAAACCATTGATTATTGTCACTCTTGAAAAAAATCAGTTGAAGTGATAATTACAGACTTCTAAATACAGCTGAGGCCTTGGCAATTCATGACTTTAAGCCAGACCTTTTTATACAAAAGAAGTATGTACAATCCCTACTTCTGCCTTGGCCGTAGAGGGATAGACATTTATTTATTTTATTTATTTAGTTATTCTATGTACTTTTCCTTATTACTACGATTATTATTATTATCATTATTATTATTACTATTCTCACTCTGAATCTTTTCCACTTGACCCACTTGACATTTTAAACCCAAAATTATTAATTTTTATATTTTTATTTTTACAATATTGAATTCTATCTTATCAAATTTCACACCATGTTATGTAACATTTTATATTCGTCTACTAGTCTTATAATTATGTACCCCCTTCCAAAATCTATACACCTTATGTATTATTTTATATACGACATTAATTATTTTGCCACTTGACATTAATTTAATTTTTTTTTATTACAGCTTGATGCCACACCGTATTTTCAGTACAAGTATGGAATTTTCAGCATGGATATCGGTAGCCCAAATTTTGCAGGCCGACCATAGATATCGGGTGTGCGTTGGCAGGGGATCGAACCCCGGACCATGTGCATGGTCGGCGAGAGTTCTAACCACTGTGCCACCGACGCACTAAACTATGATTATAATCACAAATCATTTCATGCTACTATTATTATTTCATGCATTCACACCTTTGACCTAATTCCCTCACCGGATATAATTTTTATAAAAACCCTATATATACGATTGTACAGCTTGATAATAAATTCGTTGAAAAGAGTCTCTTCCCTGTATATTGTGTTCTTAGTGGTACAATGGGATTTATTAAATTAGAAAATACTTGAGATGAATTATAATCTATTTTCGCACAGCTCAAGTGGACTAAGACATATAAGCTACATTGTATGACATAAACCAACTAATGTTGTGATGATTGGTCTATATATATATATATATATATATATATATATATAAACTTATCACGAGTTGATCACGGAATGATATCAGTTAGAGAACCATTGAAAACCAGGGAGTACTGGACAGCTGCTGTTTCATCCTAGTTTGGGAATCATCGGCAGTACGCACCCACTGGGATTCGGAAACAGGACCTTCCGGTTACAAGGCAAGCTCGTATACCAATAAGAAGTCACGTGTGTGGATGGATGTCCCACCAACGACAATAGCTGGGGTCGCGCTAAAATCACGAATTGGTAGAAGTTAGAATTCATGAGCCATTGAATCGGGTCCCAGTGGCTGAATGGTATACGAACCAGCTTTCCTTGTAACCCGAAGATGCTGGGTTCGAATCCCAGTGGGTGCGTACTGCTGATGATTCCCGAACTAGGCGGATGAAACAGCTGTCCAGTATTCCAGTACCGGTTTCCAATGGTTCTCTAACTGATATCAATCCGTGATCAACTCGTAAAAACAAATCTAATCCTTACAAACCAAACTATAGAAAATAAACTTATCACCTGTAAATGAGCGTAACTCATAACCCTTTGAAATCCTACACCATGCAGAACAAATTCATCAATTAAGTTTTGAGTAGTGTAGAAAGTAAGATAATGGAAGAAAAACACCTTATCAATTAAGTGGATGAATAACCTGACCTTTGACCTTAATTCAGTTTTCCCTTTATTATTGATCTGCTGTATTAGATTCTTGATAAATACTAGATATGAGGTGAATGGCCAATTAAAAAGACCTGTATAGCTTTCCATAAACCTCCCAATGAGATATTTCTTTCTACCCAACCATTGTTCTTCACTGGTAACGAAGTTTAAATTACTTGGCTCATTCCATATTAATTTGTTTATTAGGTATATCATACAGTGATGAAAAATTTTCGAACATAATTTTTGTTGTTGTTCATAAACATATCACATACAACTAAGAAGCTTCGAAATTTTAGCTTATATTTCTGTATGTTCCTCCTCATTCGCCGTCGTAGGGGTAGGAGAATTTTCGAAATGTCCTAGTGGATAGGTGTGTTGAATCATTTCTGTTGCGCGTATTTTCAGTTGATTCGATAAACGAAGCCCCCGTTATCAATCTCTCCCTCCACTCTTCTGTATTCGATTTTAAGATTATCATCTTATCTCATCCTGCTGTGTGGTTGTGTGTCATTGCATGAAGAGCCTCAGCTCAGCTATTCTCTAGATTTTTCATCATATTCGAGTCAAAAATCTAGATTTTGGTAGGTCTTCATTTTTCTGGCATTCTAAATAACCCTACACTACTGGTTTGGCGTAAGTATTTGACCTGACATCCATTGCCGTTTATTAGAAATAATGAATTATTTTGTTGAATGGGTTCCATATAGAAAAGATCAGCAACGGGAATCTCTGGGAGCGAACCAACTAGGAACCGATTGTGAAACAAATAGGCAGGAAAAGATGGCATGGATTGGCCATACTCTGAGGAAACCATCAAGTGACATCACTAGACAAGCCATTGCTCGAGTGGAACCTGAAAGGGAAGCGGCGAGTTGGTGGTCAGCGTGAGGGTGACTTGGAGGAGGTCATGTGAAGAGGAGATGAAAACGTGTGGGCAGACTTGGAGCCAGGTTTGGACTCTAGCAGAGAACCGAACGCAATGGAGACGGATGGCTGAAGCCCTATGTTCCTCTAGGAATTAAAGGAAACAATAATA
>OX235274.1:41246015-41292168 GCA_944472155.2 Trichobilharzia szidati
ATGTGTGTAATCAGAAAAACGGAAGCATTGTCAGTGTATGCATTTAGCATTTTAGGTTTGATTAGAGCAGCCATAGTTGATTCTAGCCACTGAATTACCAGTTCAGCATTCACCTTCCATGTTGGTGATTCCATAGCTATCCATCTTTTTTGATAGATAGTGCCAATGAACCGCAGGTATGGTAATACGCAAATGAATCAGCGTTTAAACAATGATCCTTGTGTATTTTATGATGAATATTTATTGTCTCTTTGACTAGGTTTGAGGTAACTGGAGGTTCATCCAGATATCACGTGTGAGGATGGATGTCCCACCGATGACACTGGTTGGGGTTGCGCTAAATCACGAATTGGTAAAAGTTAGAATTCATGAACTGGTCACTGAATCGGATCCTAGTGGCTGAATGGTATATGAGCTTGCCTTATAACCTGAAGATCCTGGGTTCGAACCCTGGTGGTGGGTGCGTACTGCCGATGATTCCAAAAGTAGGTAGATGAAACAGCTGTCCAGTCTTCCGATGCTGGTTTTTAATGGTTTTCTAACTGATATCAATCCGTGAGCAACTCGTAAAATCAAAACTAATCCTTACAAACCAACTATATAAAATGATAATAACAATAATACAGCTTTATTTCAGACAGTATGCAAATATGTAGTGTATTTAGTTCCAAAATACATTTTTATTCATACAGGATTTACATGTAGAGTAATAATCTGAAGTATCTCTCCATTTCGTAGAAGAATTGCACAGCGTTTACTTGGAAGCAAGTTAAATCAGTGCTCAAGTTCACATATGGGTCATTTGATATAAATGGACGATCAAAACAGTGAAAAATCCAGATGAAATTAAGCATTTTGGTGGAAAGCAGTTTCGGTATCTCAGTGATTTAAGCAGGCCGCCAGAAAAACAACAACAACAAATGAATTCAGACAGAACGGTACCATTGATTAATCCTCCCTAATCTTCAGATCCTTTATTTTATTCAGTGACGTGGTTGGTGAATTGACTGAGTTTTGCAGCCACTGATGAGATGGCTATGCGTTTCTAATAACTCTTCCGATCGATCATATGAGTAGGTCCTGGGAAATGTGACTGCTGATCTTACTGAAATATCTACCTAATGCATTTCAGGTTTCTCAAGAACCTTCTTGCGATATGTGCATTTCAAATCTTTGAATATTCCCATTGTTAAAATTAGAACAAGTCATGTAAGCGGAAAATATCGTTTTCATTTGGATCCTCTTCGGCCTTTACTCAAATTTACATATTTTTATTTTTATGAAACTTAACCAATGAAATTGAGTTTCTGAATTGAAAATAGTAACGTTGAACGTCACTCTCGTTCAGCACGAGGGAAATTAAGTGCATAAAAAGCTCGATCCTGTCACACTTGGTCGATACTGAACATCGCATTGACGCCAACACAGCTTCCAGGCTCATATACCGAATTCCGAAGTCGTTATCACGTACAGTTTGCTTACATCTGCTACACATAGCTGAAGATATTGCAATAAGATCGACTAAACCGGAACTTTGTATCCAAAAAGAACACGTCCAGACGCTGTTCCCACCGTGGCCAGACTTAGATTGATGATTCTTCTTCTCACCAAGAGTGCTCTTTCCCTTTAACCCTGTTGATATTTTTTCTTTCCTTGCTTATTATTGCAATTACTATTATTATTCGTCATAATTTATGCCCTTCATGCAAACATTCCCTTAATACTATCGAATTTTCCATTTATACCATCCGGACTTATTATTAGTGATATTATCTCTTTTCTCAATATATGCCTCCACTTGTTTCATTTCACACATTCGTTGTTATTTCATTATGAACCTCTCATTGCAGTCTTACTATCTCCTCCTGTCTAATACATACCACTTTGTACTAGCCACTCACCTGACACCTTTTATAACCTTCAACTAACTTGTCAGTTTTTCCTACCCCACATTCTATGAATCTATTATGGTTAATCACCACCATTGTCTCCCTTTTTACAATATTTTGTAATCGATTTCAGTCTAGCACGTTTGTCACACAAATACAACTATTTATTTATTTTGACACCCCATAACCGCTAATCTGTTATTCTACGTAAAAAATGTATCCGCCACATAACTAACTGGCCATAATTGTAACGACAACAAATATTATATTTTATTATTGTAAGAACCTGAAGAGGAGAACTTATTGAAAAGAATATTTTCCATTCAGACTGACTTTTAATTCATGATTTGGGAATATATCACACACTATTAAGTCAGTAATAACCATGATTATAATGATATCAAAAATATTGATAATAAGGTTAACATTTACAAAAGTACAAGGAATTCATCCCGGTGGTGATAAGAATAACGAAGGCAGTAATATGTGTATATGTAGACAATTCAATAAATTGGTAAAGGACAGACAAAAACAATCCGTAGCTCAATTTTGTCACACTTAATTGATAGTGGTCATGTAGCGGAGAAAACGAGAGCCTTCAAAGTAATTCATTAAATCCCACCGAATCTTTCCAACAGACTTCGTATTCGTTTACTGCACACAGCTGAGGCGATAGGCATTCGAACTATTAAACCTAAACTATGTATTCAAAAGAGTTCGTACAGCCATTATCCCTCCCTTGTTGGCCTATTAAGACATAACCAACTAATGACTTCTACACCACCCCTTGTTTATATTTTCAACCCCTTTCTTATCTTCCCTTAATCTTATCTTCATTATAAACGTGTTTCATTTCCTTCCCTTACAATCTAACATTACTTAATCGGTTCATTTGTTTTTACTAGCCTTTATCGACTACTTCCACCTGAACAGTTGTTTGTTTAATCATGCTGTTTTTCATTATTCGTGTTATCACAAATTGCCTCATTTTTTCATCCTTATTATTGATAAAACCATTTTTATTATTACTATTATTATTATTATCATTACTACTACTATGACTAATTGCACAATTTATATTCACCATCGTATTATCCTATAGACAAATTACCATGATTGGTTTATATTTGAATTTTTATTTGTAAAGTTATGTAGGCATATTAGAGTTAAGCCAGATGAGATCTAATTGAAAACAACAATATTGTTCGCTTACATGTGTTGTTCTAAACTCAATAAATAAATAAATTAGGTCAAATCTTAAATAATATAAATTACTGAAACTGAAGTGGACAGATTATTATAGTTTAAATAAATATCACATAAGTACGTGAGAAGTAGAGAGTAAGAAAGAGTGGGAAGTTTTAATTTGAAGTTATCTAGGCTGAAGGGGAGAGAGAGAGAGATAGAACAAACAAAAACTAGGAATGTTCCTTTGAATGTGCGCATAGTTGCAGATATAAGTAAAAGGCGGGTTAAAAAAGTTCGATGGAATGCGACAGATAAAACTCAAGGAGCTTTTTCTGTCCACATGGCAACCGCTACCGGAAAAAGCCAAATAAAAGCCATAAGGAGAAGTGCCTTCAATGTCATCTATCGCACACCACAGAAACTTCCGAACCCCTCCTTTCACACGTAACCGATACAATGGCAATTCGAGGGAACAGTACTAGTCTTCGGATACAAAAAAGGTTTATCGCATGTCTGTTTCTCCTTTAACCTAGGCAAACGAACACTATTGAAGAGTCCAAAACTAGGACGAAATAGATGTCCACTATCTCATAGTTTTCATTGACCTCTAACTGATGTTGATTCACAACGATATCTAACAACTGATATCCCATTTCTGTCTGACTTCCTTTCCTTATAAAAATTTATTAAGAAAACAAATGGCATGAAACTTTGGAAAACACCACTGGGCAAATCACCTACTCTGAAAAATATACGAATGAAGACAAATACACAGATGAAAGAAGACATAAGAGAGAGAAGGAAATTTTCCTTACAATGAATCATTTTCAACAGATGTATAATCGTATGTATGTATATTCAACAATGAATTCATAAAACCAATCACATACTGGTAACTGTGTTGTAGAAAATGTATTACGTAATATGAGGTGTAATCTAGGAGAGGATGACTAAGTGTAGGCTAGATAAAGAGACAGAAGTTGAAATGATATAAGACGTGTGAAAAATGACTTAACCAGTCCAAATGGATGAAAGCTAATGGAAAGACGGTAAGGTGTTTATACGAAATCTGTATAAGAAACGAAGTGCTTATAAATAATTAATATTAGTGATAGTAATAATAAATTAGTAATTTATCCACTTCAACTCTGCCCCTTATAACATTTAAATTATCGTTATTCTTATCACATATATGTATATTGACTGAGCAATTATTTAGTGCCACTTAATAACCTTTTCTGTAATATAAATACGACTGCATAGCTTGAAAATGAAGTCGTTGAAAAGAAATTTCTTCACTGAACAAAAAACTGTGTTTTTACTTATGAATAATGTATTTGCGCAACAAATTTCGAATAATCTAATAACACACTGTCATAGGAATGTATATGAAATTAATAGAGTTAAGAGGTGAGAAAATAAACTACTTAGGTCAAGTTAAAAGGACATATTGAAGGTCAAAATAGCAATGAAGATCACTAGACCTAATAACATAGGTAATAGTACATCTGCCCTCGCTGGTATCAAAACAAAGTTTACCAAGGAAGATTTAGCGTGATGACAAATCATTTTTGAACGCATTAAGGGGGTTTAAACTTCCTAATTGCTAGATAGGGTTTCCACAAACTTTAAAATATGCCCCAAACACGTTGTATAGATATGTTTAAATGACGTGTGTAGACATCAGTTTTATGTCCTGTCTCTATAATATGTTTGACAATAGAGGAGCTAGGTCTCATGTTCTCACCATTAATGGGTTCTGAAGATTCTATTTGTTTCTGGAGCCATTTGGGAATATGCTCTGATAAGAACATTATTCTGGCCACTGTAAGCTGAGTGAGTGTATTTGGTTGGTGCTTTTGAACTCAGAGGTCTGGTCTCATGCTATTTTGGGGGTACTCTGTGTGATATTGCGAAGCAATCATGCAGGGTGTCCGATTCCCAGGATTGGCAAGGTGTTATTACTTCCACCTCTGGTTAGTCACTCTCGACAGTGTTCTAGAATACATTTGCAGACTTGACGGTGTGTATGGACGATAAACTTTGCTTCAAAAGAACAGGTATGGCTATTATTTTATTTTATTTTTATTTTTTTTATTTTTTTATTTTTTATTTTGATTACAGCTTGATGCCACACCGTATTTTCAGTACAAGTATGGAATTTTCAGCATGGATATCGCTAGCCCAAATTTTGCAGGCCAACCATAGATATCGGGTGTGCGTCGGCAGGGGTTCGAACCCCGGACCATGTGCATGGTCGGCGAGAGTCCTAACCACTGTGCCACCAACGCACAAATAGATAAGAAAAGAAAAATACCCCTAGTTCCATCGTCGAACAATTTCTGCCTGTTTTAGTAATCCCCACTTCGTCATCCTCTCCTAGATTACACCTCATATTACGTAATACATTTTCTACAACACAGTTACCAGTATGTGATTGGTTTTATGAATTCATTGTTGAATATACATACATACGATTATACATCTGTTGAAAATGATTCATTGTAAGGAAAATTTCCATCTCTCTCTTATGTCTTCTTTCATCTGTGTATTTGTCTTCATTCGTATATTTTTCAGAGTAGGTGATTTGCCCAGTGGTGTTTTCCAAAGTTTCATACCAATTGTTCCCTTTATAGATTTTTATAAGGAAAGAAGATTAAACATAATGGGATAACAGTTGTTAGATTTCGTCATGAATCAACATCATTTAGAGGTGAATGAAATCGATGGAGTAGTGGATATCTGTTTCGTCCTAGTTTTGGACTCTTCAATAATGTTCATCAATTGCACTGATTAACTGTAGTGTTATATCGCCAATCAACATAAGTTAGCATTCAATAATTACTCAATTCCAGTCTAAGTGGCTGAAAAGTCAACAGGCTTTGTCAGGGAACCTGGAGTTCCTGGGTTCAACCCTTGGTGGAATCGTGGATGTGCCCTGTTAAAGAGTTCCATAACAGGAACAAAACAACCGTCCAGTGTTCCCTTGTTTTTAGATGATCTCAAAATGATAGTGCTTCTTGATGAAGTCTACCAACTGCTCCCGCAGATACATGTAAATTAACATTGGAAGAACAGAAAGAGGAGCATATCTACGATTTCCTGAACATGTACCAAAAAGCTTACGTCTAAAGGGAACAAATGCTTTATGCAGTGCCATCGCCAGGCATCTTCTTGACACGGGTCATTAGGTGGACGTCGAAAAGTCGTTCAAAATTATCAATAAGCAAAAGAGTTCAATGCTCCTTAAGTTTGCTGAAGCCTTTTCCATCAAGCGCCTAAAACCTGATTTGTGCGTTCAGAAAGAAGCAGTTAGCAGTCTTTCTTTACCCTGGTAACTGGATATTTTTCATCCGAATACGAAATGCTGAAAAGTTTCCATTGTGTGTGATTATTATTGTTCGGAAAAGTGTTTAATAATACATATATATATATATATATATATATATATATATATATATTAGTGTACGCGTATATTGATCGATTGATTTTTGTTTAAAATGAACTCTGTGCAAGTATGTTAAAATTGTTTTTGTAGATATATTTAATGATGTCCTTGCCCTGTCAGCAGCTGACGAGAAGGCGACGAAATAAAATATGGTACCATTTTATTCTCCTAAAACTGTAGTTGTTGCTTTGTTCAAAAACAATATTTACTATTATTATTATTTAAGCAGAAGATACATTTTTACATAGAATAATAGATTGGGCGGAGAATTTCATCATGAGCTAACATCAGTTAGGGAACCACTGGAAAACCTGGAAGTGCTGGGCAGCTGTTTCGTCGTAGTGTGGGACTCTTCATCATTACTCATCCACCTTTGGAGGTCGAACCCAGGACTTCCTGATTACAAGGCAAGCTTGTAGACTATTAGACCACTGGTACCATATCCAATTGCCACCCCATGAATTCGAATTTCCTCCAATTCATGACATAGCGTGACTACTTCGCAATGTATTCTTCGATGAGTTACTGCCAATCAAACAAAATCCCTACAAAATCAATGCTTGAAAATAATAGATTAGTTATGTCGGGTGACAAAATAAATATATTATTTTTGTGACAAACATGCTGGGCTGAATGCAGTCACAAAATATTATGAAATGCGAAACACCGAAGATGATAAGTCATAATAGACTTATTCATACAAGGTGGAGAGGGAAAAATGGACAAATCAGTTCAAGGTTGTAAAACAGTATCTGGTGAATGGCTAGTACAAAATAGGCATGCATTAAAGAGGATATACTAAGACTAAATGGTGAATACTTCAACATGAAATATCCTGAAATGGAATAACCATTCAGCGATAAATAACGAATTGGTAGAAGTTAGAATTCATGGGCTGACTATTTGATCGGGTCCCAATGGCTGAATGGTATACGAGCCAGCTTGCCTTGTAATCGGAAAGTCCCGAGTTCGAACTCTGGCAGTGGGGTGGGTGCGTACAGCCGATGATTCCAAAAGTAGGCAGATGAAACAGCTGTCCAGTACCCAAATGCTGCTTTTCAATGATTCTCTAACTGATATCAATCCGTGATCAACTCGTATAAACAAATCTAATCCTTACAAACCAACTATTAAAAATCATTGGTTTATTGGTATTTGATTGATCACACGTTCTCTAACTGATGTCAGCTTGTGATCAGATCACTTTGTCTGATCTGCCACTTGATATTTAACGATGAATTTAATTTAAATAAGGCAGTTAGAAGACTAATATTATTAGATGATGTCATTTTGTATTTTCTATTAAAATCTCAACTATTTTAATTCCATTTCATTCTGTTATTATTTTAGGTTTCACACCATTCAATTTTATTTAGATTTTCCCGTCAACTGATTGAACCGAAGTGCTCGGTCTCAAGTTGACATGTCTGCTCCTAGTGCAGATGCTTCGACGATGTCTGGACATGTAACCTGAAGTAAGTTGATGGAATCCAGGCTGCGCGCATCGTCCTATTTGGGACTCGTCATCTGGACTTACCTACATTCCCAGTGATTGATGGTGTTCCCATCGAGTGGTCTAGTAGATAATACTTCGGTGTCTGCAACTATGGGCACTGCGGAATGCAGATACATCAGGGTGACGAGTCACAAATAGGATGATATGCGCATCCTGGATTTCACTACCAGTCATTATCCACTAATTGACTTTAAGTTTCACACTGTTGTTCAAATTTCCTCACGTGATATATTTTTTCAAAACTCATATATATGTATGTACGATTGTACAGCTTGATAATAAATTCGTCGAAAAAGTCCCTTCGCTAAGTCACTTGTTTTATGATTTTCCATGTGTCGCCTGTTGACTTTGTAGGGATTTGGTTTGTTTCAAGTCTGAATATGAATTATTATCAGTTAGAGGACAACTGAAAGCCACAGAACACTATACAGCTGTTTCATCCTAGTTTGGGTCTCATCGGTAACATGCACCCACTGGCGTTCGAACGTAAGACCTTGCGGTTACAAGACTAGTGACTGGCTTCAGGACGAAGTTGATTGGTGTTCTAGTGAAGAGTTGTGCCTACCCAGTCGGGTGCTACAACGAATAGTTATCGATGACACTGGCTGGTGGGTGCGCTAAAATCACTAAGTGAAGCTGGAATTCATGTGTTGGCCGTTGAATCGGGTCCCAGTGGCTGAATGGTCTATGAGCTTGACTTGTAACCGGAATTTTCTAGGTTGGAACTATGTCAGTAGGCGAGTAGTTTCAACGAGTGCCAAACTGGGACGAAACGGCTGTCAAGTACTCCCTAGTTTTCATTGATTCTCTAAGTGGCATCTATCCGCGGTCACAAGTGAAATTATAAATTAACACAATATATACATTTCTTCGTTTTCTTACCAATCCGACACAATATCAGTTTGGTCAGATGCCTCACGAATAGAGCAAGTCAGATATGTACCGATGACTCCCTAGAAAATGAATTAGGATACATCCAGATTACGCCGCTCCAAATGGGTTATCCCACTAGATTTTTAAGGAGAGACATGAATAATGCGTATAGCAAAGAGAAACCGACTACTGTTGGAAAGAAACAACTGTTCCTGAAACAGTAATTCAATGGGGACGTGGCTAGTGAAGTCCTACATTTAAGATTATCTACAGCGATAAAATGAACTTAAACTGCCGCTACCCTTTGTTTGTCATTTTTCAGCCGACCAGTTATGATTGTTCAAGAGAAAGACAGGTGCACCTTTTATGTGCATTTATAAGTTTAGCGGCTCCTGTGAAGAAAGCTATTAAGGACGAACAACTATACAGCTTAACAAACGTATTACTGCGAATTTTCCTTCATGGTCCATAAAATGGGAAATAAAACCCATAAGAAGCTCTATTTTACCTCACTTGATTGATAGCAGTCACCAGGTGGACGGGGAAAGTGTCTTCAAAGTCATCTACAGCATTTTTTGAACCTTTCGTATCCGCCTTTTACATATAGCCGAAGTTATAGCAGTTCGACGGAACAATCCTAGTTTTTGTAAACAAAAGTAGTCTAACTGAATTTTAGATTTTCCCGTTGTTTGATTGGACCGAAGTGTTTGGTCGCAGTGTGACATGTCGGCTTCTTGTGCAGATGTTTCGACGATGTTTGGGCATGTAATTAGAATTTGATTGGTGGATGGTGACTAGCAGTGGAATGCAGGATGTGCATTTTCTCCTATATGGGACTCAGTGAGAACATCATCACTCACTGAGGAATGTAGGCACATTCAGTTGACGAGTCCCAAATGGGAAGAAATGCGCACCCTGGATTCCACTGCTAGTCACCCTCCACCAATTAAATTCTTGTACTTTTGTTTTTATCGACCTTATTAACGTCACATTTTCTGTAATTATAATCGTCGTTATCCCTGACTAACTCACAATGACTGGTTAAAGTTTTTATATATACAGCTATGTACAATAGAGTAAGTCCTAAAGAAGATCTAATCGAAAAAAAATTATTGTTCTCTTTTACGTCTTGTTTTCATTTTAACAAGAAGTAAGTCCGTCTATGAATAAAGTTCATGACCTAACTGATCAATACTGCGAAAAAGTACAAGATGATTAATCATACTGTCATTTCGGATCAAGAAGACAAAACAAATAAGTAGAATAGCCATTAAATTTCAGGGTGATAGAGGATTTGTTGTAGGAGCAGGCAGCTAAGAGATAAGACAGAGATTATATGATAAGAGGGTGGGATAGGGTTAATAGAAAACAAAATATCAAAGGATGTACTAATACGCAATAGTACAAACGTGATGCGAACATGTTGTTAACCTCAATGATAATAATAATAATAACTTTATTCTGAACGGTGTTCATTTAATGTACGGAATATTCATCAAAGTTTGTTGCATGATATTTTATCATAGTCCTGGATTTTCAAATAAAATATTGATTGGCAAAATGCCTTAGAAGCTGAGGGTATTGAAGTTCACGGATAGTACGATGTATACTAACGCAAAATCTAATACCCACAACTTCTATAGCAGTCGTTCCGAGTATAGACCAAAAACAAGGGAAAACACCACAATTGATCATCCAAATTACGAAGTATATTTCGGAACCAAATCAGAGTGCTGAGATGATTGCTTAACTATCTAGGGATCGTACACGAACGAATGAACAAACGGATGTAACACGAATGCCAGCCTTCAGCTAAATAAGGCAATTTAGACAGTGAGGGTCAGCATCCAATGTTGGGTGATGAGTGCTGTGGTTAATCATTTTAGGTTATTATCTACCGCCACAGTGCTATCGGATTTAAGCGTAGACCAAACCATTATGGATACCCCTTCTCAGTCTTTTTCGAGAAATTAATGGCAACTATAAAATCTTCAGGAGTACCAATGGCACAACTGAAGAACAGTTATCTGATATATATTGTGACAGGCTGCCATCCAGCATTACGATTCTTTACGATTTCAGTAGAAACTTGCAAATCAGCGGGTTGTAAGCACTTTAAATACACTAGCGAGAGTAAATAATACCATTAGAGATCAAATTTGATTAGATTTAAGCAAAGTGATCAAGAGAAGGTATACGCGATGTACTGATGGAGGTTTACGTCAGCCCAAGTTTTAAGCAGGCCAACTTCTTACTCATTGGACTGTGCAAATGATTAAATTTTGACATGTACTGGAAACTATATCAGCCTTCAGAACATAATATTCAGGGGGGGGGGAGGCTCTTTTCGACGAATTTATTATCAAGCTGTAGAGGCTTCAGATATGCCCGAAACTCCTCTCTATAAACCAGTCACTAGGACCATCTCTGAAACCAAACTCCCAATTAAACATCACCTAGTCTTCATTCGAAGGACAATCATGGGCACTCATGAATTCAAACCAGATCATTGTATAAAAAAGAAGTATAGGCAGTTCGTAATTCTCTCTTGGCACAGTGGTTAGGACTCCCGCCGACCATGCACATGGTCCGGGGTTCGATCCCCTGCCGGCGCACACCCGATATCTATGGTCGACCTGAATTTGGGCTACCGATATCCATGCTTAAAATTCCATACTTGTACTGAAAATACGGTGTGGCATCAAGCTGTAAATCAAAAAAAAAAATAAAGAGATGGAAACTTTTAATTTTTCGTTTTGTTTATTTAATCTATGTACTTTCCCTTGAATATCAAATGGACAGAAGGAATTAATAACAAGAAACTCTGGGAAAAAAACAACCAAGAGACTACTGCTCAATAAATAAAACAAAAAAGGGGAATGTTTGGCTACAGGATTTCATCATGAGCTAACGTCGATTAGAGAACCATTGGAAAACCAGAAGGGAGTAATGTACAGCTGTTTCGCCCTACTTTGAGACTCCCCAGTAGTACGCACCAACCACAGGGGTTCGAACACAGGACCTTCTGGTTACATGCCTATCTCGTAGACCATTAGCCAATGGAACCCGATCCAATCGCTAGCCCATGAATTCTAGCTTCTGCCAATTCACGACATAGCGCGACCCGTAGCCAATGTGATAAGCGGGTATTCATCCTCACACCCGACTTACTGTACCCTGCTGGTCACGACTTCCCACCGGAACCCCAGGTAACTGCTTATCTGAATAGAGCCAGTCGCTGGTGAGAATCTGTTTGGCAGGAAGATGTATTAGAGCCAAGCTAAAAGGCCGTCGAATAACATCACGCGCAGTATGGACCATCACTCGAGTGGGACCCGAACAGGAAAAGACAGGTTGGGCATGTGTTCGAGGTTGACTGCGAAGACGTCATGTGAGGAGGAGATAAAAGACTGAAGGCAACCGTGGGGACAGTTAAAGAAGCCTTTAGAGGACAGGACAAGGTAAACATGTGCTGTCGAATTCCTATTTCCCATTAGAAACCCTTTATTATTAAGATTGTTATGTTTGTTTTCACTGTAAACAGTGTCTGGTATTATTTCAGTTATCTCATGTGCTGTTTTCCTAGTGATTCCAAAATCTTTCATATCAAACATTTTCACCACATGGTGAATTCAAACGCATTGTTTCCAACTTCAGATTTTTTGGAACGCATTTCAACAACATCAGTTCTCATTGGTTGAAGATACAGAGATGAGTTAACGTGATTGGTTAAATTCTAGCCAATGAACGTACATACAAGTGTCCTAAAGGTTTTGTGCAATGCACCCAAGGTCATTGCTAGCTGAGATATTACGTAATGTTTTACATGCTTTTCTAAGACCTGTACATTCTATGAACTACTTTACATATTCTAATGTAGGTGTACCCATGAGCCGACATGAGGTAGGAATGATAAAAATACAGAGTATTGGACAGATATTTCGTCCTGCAGGTTTGGGACTCTTCAACTGATGATGGTCTGCGATGAAGTCTACACTGAAAGTAATCAAAATCCCTACCAAACACCCTCACATAATCTAAATATTTTATGCATAGTATTATTATCTGTTTTATCCCTCAGGATTGCGTGGGTGGTACATCGGTCAAGGCGCTCGCCGACCATGCACATGGTCCGGGGTTCGATTCCCTGCCGACGCATATATATATATATATTACATACATATTAAAGCCTATATTTTACAACCATATACTCAGTATCTCTGGTAAAATTTTTGACTAACTGTTACATGTCTTGTTCATTATACCCAGGAAGGCATTTTATGTTACCCTGATATAATGTCAGTTATTATGTGATGGATGGTGACTGATGTTGAAATCCACAGTATGTATTTCATCCTATTTAGAACTCATCAGCTAGAGATGTAGCTGCATTCCCCCCAATTGAGTGATAGTGTTCCCACTGGGACTCGAAACCAACATCCATCGTTTAAGACACCAAAGCGTTAACCACTAGGCCACTTGGGCCACGATATCGAAAAATAACATTATGTGAATCCTCAGACTTTGTTTATACGAATCTATCAACTGGAGATAGAATATTATAAGTAAAAACACATTGTTGTGTTCAGTAAAGAAATATTTCTTTATTTTCAACGATTTCATTTTCAAGCAACTGTACATTCACATTTATATTACAGAAAAAGAAGGCATTAAGTGACGCTAGAAATTCCTCAGTCAATATTGCACATATAATAAGAATAAATTAATATCAGTAAAAAGTTTGAGCATTGTGGATTAGATCAAATAAAGTATAATTATATTTTAATAGTTTACACACAATGATAAGTTTTGTTATTGGTAATATTTCGAGCAAAATTACTGCCCGTGTTCACACCAGTGTTGGAACCAGTGTTGAAACAATTCCAACACTGGTGTGAACACGGGCAGTAATTTTGCTCGAAATATTACCAATAACAAAACTTATCATTGTGTGTAAACTATTAAAATATAATTATACTTTATTTAATAAGAATAAAGATAATTGACATGATGTATTGAGGGTGGGGGTGGAGTTGAAGTGGATAAATTAAAAAACTTCTAAAATATTATTAAATAAGTGACTTAATATAAATATTTCAAAAGTAGGTGAAATGTTGTCTAAAAAATTAACGGTATGTTGATCATAACACTAAAGAAATAAAATCAATTAACTACTGGCTTCTGTTACAGACCAACTATGCTTTTTACATAGATTAAATTGCACAAGTATCACTGAGACTGGCTTCATTTTCTTCTTCATTCATTTAACGAGTTTAACTGTAGTACGTCTGTCGATGGTTTCTGTAAAATCCGTAGGTATTAGTAAATATCAGGTAAGAAGCCTGATTATATCTAGCTATAGCTTATCAGTATGAATTTAAATATCAAATTTGACTACAGAGTGATTCATATCAGTTAGAGAACCATTGGAAAACCAGCACTAGAGTACTGGACAGCTGTTTCGTCCTAGTTTGGGACTCGTCGGAAGTACGCAACCGCTCGTCAGAGTTTAAATCAAAGACCTTCCAGTTACTAGTCAAGCTCGTTGGCCATTCATTCAGTCACTTGCACACGATTCAGCAGCCAGCCCATGAATTCCAACTCCTATCAATTCGTTATCGGTGACTATCTGTCCTCTCTCCTCACTGAATGAACCACACTGGTGACAGCTTCGCACTAGAACTGCAGCCAATCAGTCACACGTGAGCATCAGGTCAATTTTTAAGAGTTAGTTCGTTGGGATTCCATTTGTTTCAAGTTGGATCACAGATTGGTATCAGTTAGAGAACTAATGAAAATATTTTAAATATGAAATAATTATTTTTATCACTCAGCATTGAAATATGATTATAATCGCCAACATTTTATGACGTATTTCACATTATTAGTATTTTACGTATTCACACATTTTGTTTAAATTCCCATTCTTACTATTCAGGTAGGTAGTTACCGAGGTTCTAGTGGAAAATTGTGACCAGTGGGGTACAGCAGGTCAGGTGTAAGGACAAATACTCGTCAGCGATGACATTCGCTAGTGGTTGCTCCATTTCGTAAATTGGCAGGAGTTGGAGCTCGTGGATCACAAGCTTGCCTTGTGATCAGAAAATTCTGCGTTTGGATCTTGGCTGTGGATGTCTACTACTAAAGAGGTCCAAAGTAGGACGAAACAGCCGTCCAGTATTCCCAGGTGATTTGCCAATGGTCCTCTAACCGATGTGAGTTCATGATGAAATCCTAAAATTATTAAATTATTGAAAGAAATACAACACTTATCAGTAGGATTGTGTCTATAATGGTTTCTTCATAGCACGTATAAAACATGTTCGAAACCCGATTGGTGCGTACTATCGGTGAGTTGCAGACTAGGACGAAACAGATGTCAGTTAATCCAGTGCTGGTTTTCAATGGTTCTCTGAGTGATATCAATACGTGATCAAAGTTGAAACCAAACAACTTCCTAAAATACTCTTGAAAAATTGAACATCCTCATAATTCATTCAGAACAAAAATAAATAGATTCACATGAACTGTGGTAAAGATTTGATCGAATAGTTCCCAAATAATTGGGCGCCGATTCGGAAGTAGACATACGTAAGAAATTACATCCGTAAAATCTCAGAGAAAGAGAAATAACTAATTCCGACATTTCGATCGACAAACTGGTCCTAACTTCTTCCCAGAAATTAACCACAATTAAAGTAGCAAAGGTATATATATATACACATTGGTTGGAGGATTTCATCATGAGCTGACATCGGTTAGAGAACCACTGAAAAACCTAAAAGTACTTGACAGCTGTCTCATCCTACTTTGGGACTCTACATCAGTACGCTCCCACCGCTGTGGTTCGGACACAGGACCTTCTGGTTACAAGGCGAGCCAGCTCGTAGACCAGTAAGCCAATGGGACCCGATTCAATGGCCCAGTGAGTCATGTATTGATAGGATCCCACACACTTTGTTATTGTTCAATTATCTTAACGACTGTTAATCTCGCATAAGTTGTATATCATCAATTCTCACACACTTTGTTATTGTTCAATTATCTTAATGACTGTTAATCTCGCATAAGTGGTATATCATCATTTCCCACGCATTTTGTTATTGACTATTACGACCAATTATTTCAAATACTGTTAGCTGTCTCTATTGGTTGTAAAATTGTATAAATACCATTTCCTAAATAAGTTTATTTGTCGTTGTTGTAGTCGTCGTCGTCGTCGTAGTTGTTGTACTACAAGATGAAGTCAGAGACCAGACTTTGTCTTTTGATATTTGCGTGGTTCGCTGAATCGGAAGGTACCAGAAGCAGATAGGCGTATTAGTCAGGCGCAGACAGAACAAGGCAACAACGTTCCTCATCTAATTCCGACCACAGTTACAACAAATTGGCGACGCGTTTACCTCAATTCATTGCAGTTATAACATGTATGTATAAGGGACACGTCTTTAAAAACCTTGTCCAGTCCAATGAGTCATGAACAGACATTAAAGTATAATAAACAAAATTGTATGAAATGTGATCAAAATTTGACTACACACACTTACAATTAATAGTTTTTTTTTCTATAGTTTGGTTTGTAAGGGTTAGTTATGTTTTTACGAATTGATCACGGAATTGATATCAGTTAAACACTGTAAACAGCGTGTACTTTTTCATCAGGATTTTAGTGATTACCTCTGACTAAAGTTCATGGTCATAAATAACTGAATATGAATAGGTTACAGGATTTCATCATGAGCTGACATCAGTTAGAGAACCATTGGAAAACCTGGGAGTACTGGACAGCTGTTTGGTCCTGGGTTCGAATCCCGGTGGGTGCGTACTGCTGAAGAGTCCCAAACTAGGACGAAACAGCTGTCCAGTACTCCCAGGTTTTCCAATGGTTCTCTAACTGATGTCAGCTCATGATGAAATCCTGTAACCAATCAAATCCCTACAAACAACACTTGAATATGAATAATAGGGCTGTGTGTATATGCGGTATGCAATGGTGTGTGTGTGCATGTGTGTATGCGGCAACAATTGCAAAACATTTGTTATCCTCTCCATAAGAAGATATAGACAATCGGGAATTTAGATTGAGTATGATAGATTAGTGATAGATATCCATTTTTATTCATTAATTAGGACTTGACATGCATCAGCTAACATCACACCATTATGCCCGTTCAAGCCATTGGGACTCATCCATATATGTAGGGCTTTTGCAGTCAGTCTTTCTCTAACGAGCGAAAAGCTTTCTGTAGAGCCTTTTTCCTATAAAGTCGATCCTGTGTTCCGTTCCTATTGAGTGTAGTGCAATCGCCGATCTGTTTTCTAGCTTCTTCAATTCTGCAGAGGTCTTTGGAACCGCCTTTAGACATTGTTTATGCTGTTTCACGATTATATTTACCTGTGTGGAAGTTTCTCCTACATATACGGCGTCACAGTCCCTACAATTTATCTGGTACACACAATTCTGTTGAGTATCTGCTTCTATTTTATCGTTGACCTTCACCAGTGATGAGCGTAAGGTGTGAGTTCCACGGAAATACACTATTATTTCATGACTGTTAAGGATTCGCAATCTGTTTGCTAGCTTCTTTAATTGGTGTGAACAATTATAAATTCATTAGTTTTAGCGTAGAATAACCTGTAAAGGCAAATTAGAATTATATCAGGCAAAGTTAAACTTTATGCACCACTAACTACCAATCAGCGAGTGACCTTGAACGCACTAGTTGCATGACAGAGGCATTTTTGGTTAAGGAATACATATATTTATGAAAAAAATCCATAAAAACTGTATAAAACTGTTACATAGGATACCTTTCTCTCACATGTGATAAAAACATCTCCCAGTTTAGCATAGGAGTATCAATAGAAAAGTTGCACCACATCCCATACATATATTCATCCAAATGACCATAAATGACATCGCTTTGTGACCCATTAGTGCCTGTTATCCTACTTTTTTACCTTCGCCAAAAGCCTTTGATAGAACTGGTTTGGGTCTCTGTAATGGGATCCACAAAATCATTAGAATGGTTAACTCTGTGATGTATATATCCAAGGGATGACAGGGCGTTATAACCTTTCCATTCATCTGTGTGTATTATAGATCCTTGTTTCACCAGTGGAGTAATAATAGGTATAAAAGTACTTGACTTTCTATCTGCTATCCTCTCGATGAATCCTTTCTGTACAGAGGGATCATATAAACCAATCACCCAGGAATTATCCTCTCGTTCTCGACCACGATTGTATTTTTTCTTTAACAAGACAGTTTCACCTAAATGCATGACAATACCTTCTCCTCCTCCGAATAAGGAAGTAAGGCTCTCGATTTTCCAAGGTGCGATTTCGCTGCAGTGCTGGTACCAATGAACTTTAGGTAGGAAACTGCTTTCAGTCTCACCAGCTGCACGTCTCATAGGCTGTTTTAAAACCCATTAATTACAAATATACAAAATCTAGGTGACAGATTTTGTATATGTCACCTAGACAAGCCCTCGAGTGGAACCTGAAGGGGAAGCGGCGAGTTGGTCGTCGGTGCAAGGGTGAATTGGAGGAGGTCATGTGAGGAGGAGATGAAAATGTGTGGACAGACTTGGAACCAGGTGAAGACTCTAGCAGAGAACCGGACGCAATGGAGACGCACGGCTGAAGCCCTTTGTTCCTCTAGGAATTAAAGGAAACAATAATAATAATAATTACAACAATAAAGTTTAAATTGGGATTATATCAGAGTGTATTTTATATGGTACAAATACAAGAAGGAGTGATAACCAGTTAGTTTTTTCATTGTCATCAGAATCCCTGAAAATAAGGTAATGAAATAAAATTAGGTGAAATAATTCAGTGATGTATGTTTGGGCATGATGTACTTGGCAAAAACTACAGTTTTCGATAATGAGTGTAGTCAGCAAGGTGTGAGACAACATAAATACTACTGCAGAGATGTTCACTAACAAATGGGATATCCTAGAAGTAAGTTCAAGGATGATAAATAACAATAATCTTGATGCGAAAATAATAACGTGAGTGCGAAGTAAGCACAAAATTACTATTAGTGAACGATTACTACGTATCAAAAGAACAGAAAACTTATCATTGTGTGTAAACCATTGAAATATAATTATACTTTATTAGAATGAAAAGGGTGGTGTAAATACAATAACATGTGAGAAGAGTATTTTGTAAGTCTGGTGTAATTAACATGATAAAAAAGGTCATGAAGTCGTAAATGGTCTAAAATGAACGTTTGTTGCTATTAGAAGGTTGGAGGTAATCAGTCACAGGAAGCCTTGCTTGACCTAGGTTTCGTGCTAGTTGGCACTCATCAGCAAGGTATATCTGTGACTATGAGGGAGCTCATGTCCCTTGTGAGATTCGAACCCACGTCACCCAGTGGGGCTGCAGTCAGAGACGTACGTTACCACTGAGCCATTCAGACTCGTGACTGACCTCCTGTAGGACTGTATCGGATACTTTTGATTGGAGACTAGTCAGTTACTAGTGTAATGTGTGTGTGTCTAGTCCTGCCCTTGGTGCAGACTGAAATCTGTCAGTCAATTCTGCAATGTGACCACCATGCTAGGTGGCTCGCCATCACGGTAAACTGTGGCCACATTGCAAACTTGACTGATAGAATCCAGTCTGCACCAAAGATAAGACTGGGCATACACAATACACTAGTTCCTGACTAGTGTCCAATCAAAAATTCTGAACGTTGGTCAATGGAAAAAAGGAGAAAAGAGGAATAAGAATGGGATAAGAATTTAAAGTGTTAATTACCAATGTTTTTATGGAGGATTTGCTGACCTTACTGTAGGCCAAGGGACACATACACCGGTCGGATATACTTCTTCTGGATAAAGAGACGGGATCGTCTGGTGTTGATTGTTACTGCTATAGCTACATGTAGAAGATGCAGTCAAACTCCTCTGGAAAGATTACTGAGGAGGGCATAGCAGATAACTGAGGATGGCTGCCAGGGGTTTTATTGAATATCCAGTATCTATCAAGTGGGCTAAGACCGCACCACTTAAGCATTTGATTTCACTTTCACTTTATTTTACCTGATGTTCATATTGACCATACATACTTTATATGGATTTTAATCATAATCAATATTTTCAAGAGTTTGTTCGTTAGGATTTTGATTTATTTCGGGTTTTGATCACGGATTGATATGAGTTAGAGAAGCATTAAAAACCACCAGGGACAAAAAACTTCTTGAAAATTAATCTGATGCTTGATAGTGACCGGGTACAGAAAGAAGTTGATTAGAGTTCCAGTGAGGAGTTGTCACCAGTGGGGTCAACTCAGTAGGGCGTGAAGATGAATAGTAGCCGACGACAATAGCTGGCGGTCGCGTTAAAATGACGAACTGGTAGAAGTTAGAATTCATGAGCTTCCCATTCGATCAGGTTCTAGTGGCTCGATAGTCAACCGGCTTGCCTTGTAACCAGAAGTTCCTTGGTTTGAACCCTGTCAGCGAGTACGTAGTTTTGACGAGTCCCAAACTAGGCAGACGAAACGGTTGTCCAGTACTCCCTGCTGTTTTCCAATGGTTCACTCACTGATATCAATTTATGATCAAGCTTGGAACAAATAATCAGAATCCGCTAATTATCATTCCATTTTCTACTACGGTACACTTTCTGGTGTAATTTTAATTCTCCTTAACGGGTTATTCTATACTAAAACTGATGAACTTATAAGTGTAGAGACTGAAGAAGAATTTATTTAGAACAACTGTTCGCCCTAATTATTTACATCAGCGACACCAAAGTGCACTGTCGACAGGAACCTTTGTATTTCTGAGGTTCTTCATCCGACTTCAGATTCATTCAGTATGATAGTCTAAACTTGAACAGGAATACATCCAGGACTTCATATATGAATGTGCCATACATTTGAAATAGGTTACAGAATGTTAGCAAGTTGTTACTAAAAATTTACTTATAGAATGCAAAGTTTGGCCATTAGGGGAGTAATTGATATACTATAGCCTGTAATTTGAGGTGAGTGGCCAAGACACATTAAACCTGGAGCTTGTAATGGGTAATAAGCTATTATGTACTCAACGCATAGCTTTATTAAGTTTCTCTACAAGCATCAGTAACGTTAAATTAGATATTGGTCTCATGACATTTTTACGAGTTGATCACGGATTGATATCAGTTAGAGAACCATTGAAAGCCATGGAGTACTGACAGACAGCTGTTTCATTCGCCTAGTTTGTGAATCATTGGCAGTACGCACCCAACGCCAGGGTTCGAACCCAGGACCTTCCGTGATCAACTCGTAAAAACAAAACTAACCCTTACAAACTAACTATAGAAAATTCATCACATTTGATAATTGTATAGAAAAATGCAGAAATTTCTCAAATGTTGGTTCGCAGGAATTTGATTGACCACTAGCTGACATTAATTAGAGAACCGTTTTAAAACTTGGGCATACTGGACAGCTGTTCAGTCCTAGTCTGGCACTCTTCATTGGTATGAAACCACTGCCAGGGTTCAAACCCAGAACCTCATCAGTCCTGTTACTAATCAGATTCCTGCAAACCGATACTTGAAAGTTAATGCGATGCTCACTAGCGACTGGTAGAATACAGGAAGTTATATTGGGCTCCAGTGAGAAGTCATGGGGTCCACTAAATCATGCAAGAGGACAATTACTCGGCTGTGACACTGGATGGCAATTGCGCTAAATATATGTGAAGAATTGGGAGAAGTTGGAATTCATGGGCTGGTGGTTGGATCAAGTCCCAGTGACTGAATAGTCTACGAGCTCACCTCGTAACCGGAAGGTCCTGATCTCAAGCAGTGGTGGTGAGTGTGCAGCACTGAGGAGGCCTAAAGCAGGACGAAACAGCCTTTCAGTACTCCCTACTTGTTTTTCAATGATTCGCAAAAGGATATTAACTCGTGGTCTATCCCATAACAAAAATTTCAATTAGTTTCTAATTAATACCATGGGAAAGTTTGTAAAATTATGATATCCAGCTATTATGGAAGCGGATGTATATAAATCTGACTGTTCTATAAATTCCTAACCCTATCAGTAGCTTAAAATGTCATTTAGAATAATGTGAATTTCGTTTTCACAGAAAGGGGATTAAATCCCAAAATATCGATTACCAAATAATCATAACTATAATTAGGCAGGAAAATTGATTTGCTGTAACTGAAAACGTTTATTTATTTAGAACAAACAAAAATAATTAGTGCAAACAACTGTTTTGCAATAAATAGATTCGTCTTCATGCTCTTCAGTGTTAGTTATAAATCCATTCGTTTCAGTATACAACAGCTGGTAAAGTTAAATTAAAATTATATCAGAAAGCGTACTGGGCTTGGTACAAGTACAAAATGGAATAATGACTGTCAGTTGTGTTTTACGAGTTGATCACGGACTGATATCAGTTAGAGAACCATTGAAAACCAGGGAGTACTGGACTCCTTACAAACCAAACTATAGAAAATTATTCTGATGCTCGCTAGTGACTTGCTACAGGTTGGAGCTTCCTGTAGTTCTAGTAAGAAGTCGTGACCAGTGAGGTCCAATTAGAAGTCACGTGTGTGGATAGATGGATGTCCCACCAACGACAATAGTTGGGGTCGCGCTAAATCACGAATCGGTAGAAGTTAGGATTTATGCACTAGCTATTGAATCGGGTCCCAATAGCTGAATGGTATACGAGCTTGCCTTGTAACCGGAAGGTCCTGGGTTCGAATCCCAGTGGGTGCGTACTGCCGATGATTCCCAAACTAGGATGAAACAGCAGCTGTCCAGTACTCCCTGGTTTTCAATGGTTCTCTAACTGATATCAGTCCGTGATCAACTCGTAAACATAACTAACCCTTACAAACCAAACCATAGAAAAGACTGTCAGTTAGTTTTGATGAGGATGAGAATGTCATAAGCACAGTCAGAAAGGTAACTTAGATCTTCATCGTTGTGAAATCAGTTTGGAAATTAGCTGCACTCAACATAAAGAGCAAAATTCAAACTTTTAACAACAATTCTTATCAACTGTGATCAAGATTTGACCGGATAGTTGCAAAATAATTGAGCGCTGAGTGAGAAGTAGACATTTATAAAATTAAATTTGTAAAATCTCAGCGAAATTGAAATGATTAATTCCAACGTTTCATTCGGCAATCTGGTCCGAACTTCTTCAGGGAAATTAACTGAAATTAATGACTGTTCACCCACACACACACACACACACACCATTGTATACTGCATACATATATTTTAACAAAAGTAGACTAATTTTGAAAGTCTGAGGTCAAATTTTGATCACAGTTCATATGAAAAATTTTGTTTCGTTTTGTTTATTATACCTATTGATAGCTGTTTCTTGATTCAAATGACACGACAAACAATTTAAAACAAGAGATGTACTTTTATATATAAACATACAATTTTATTTATTATACATGTTGATGCCTGTTTTATGACTCAGGATTGGACAAAGTTTAAAAACAAGAGTTGTTCCTTATATATATATAAACCTCTGTTATTTTAATTTCGATTAATTTCCCTGAAGAAGTTCGGACCAGATTGCCGAACAAAGCGTTGGAATTGATCATTTCAATTTCGCTGAGATTTTACAAATATAATTTTATAAATTTTAACAACAATGTTCTTCTATGTGGGTCAGAAACTTGACGCGTGACGAAAAGCATTTCCTAAAGGCTGTCGCAAATATTTATCAATAGCTAACTACGCTCCATACTGAAGATTAGATGGTCAGAAAGAATCACCAAGAAGAAACTATGGAAACGAACCAGTCAAGGACTTATTGTCCAACAAATATTCCGAAGAAGATAGAGATGGATTACACACACGTTGAGGAGACCGCTGAGTGACATCACGCCCCAAGCCCTCAAGTGGAACCCTAATTGGAAACGATGAGTTGGGTGTGAGTCCGAATTTGATATGGAGGAGATGAGAGACTATGCGCAGTCGCGGAGCTACCTGAATAGGATCACAGAGAACAGGGCCAATTAGAGATGTGCTGTTGAATCCCTATGTTCCACTCAGAACTCAATGGAATAACAATAATATAGTAGTTTTTATTATCATTATATATATATATATATATGCTCAACAAGAACATGAGATACAATAAAGTAAAATAATACAATGAAATGTATTTGTGTACACACATCGTCAACTCTCATAACGTTAAACTGCGATCGATTGCATGCTTAACTATGTCTTCCCATATATATTATTATATTATTATTGTTCCCTTTAATTCCTAGAGGAACATAGGGCTTCAGCCACACGTCTACATCGCGTTCGGTTCTCTGCTAGAGTCTTCACTTGGCTCCAAGTCTGCCCACACGATTTCATCTCCTCTTCACATCACCTCCTCCAAGTTACCCTCGCACTGACGACCAACTCGCCGCTTCCCTTTTGGGTTCCACTCGAGCAATGGCTTGTCTAGTGATGTCACTTGATACATTGTTTCCTCAGAGTATGGCCAGCCAATCCATCTCCATTTCTTCCTGCCTATTTTTTTCACATTCGGTTCCTGGTTGGTTCGCTCATTGCCAGAGATCTCTGTTGCTGATCTTTTCTGGCCGGCCATCTGATCTTGAGTGGTATTGAGCGAAGACAAGTGTTAATAAAGGTCTGTAGTTTGTTTGAGATACTCTTTATGACGCGACAAGTTTCTGATCTGTATAGTAGCACTGACTGACTTCACATTGGAGTTGAAAATCCGGATCTTATTTTTGATGCTGAGTAGGGCTGTTGACCTCCACACACTCATCCTCGTTAGTTCCGCCTGTAGTTGAAACGATGCTTCCCAGGTAGGTAAAAGAGGTTGTTTATTTCAGGTTCCTCCCATTTATGCTGGCTGATTGTTGTCTGTTGTTGTTGTTGCTGTTGGTGGTGTTGCCCAGGAATCTTCATCACCTCTGTTTTCTCTGTGTTCACTTGAAGAAATATTTTTGATGCTTCTTCTATCGCCAACTTGATGCTTTTCGCTTGCATATCTTCCAGTTTGTGGGAAATCAGATATATATCATCGGCGAAGTCCAGATCTTCCAAGTTGTTTTTGTGTGAGTTCATTTTATGCCTGTTTCCTCATTGCCCGCTGTTTGTCGCATTATCCAATCTACTGCAATCAGGAAAATCATTGGCGATAGTAGGCAGCCAGCTTGTCTTACTCCTGTCCTCACTTCAAAGGATTCTGTGAGTTTCCCGTTGTGGATTACTTGGGATGTGGCATTGTCGTACAGCTGTTGGATGAAATGTATAATTGTCAGTGGCACCCCGTAGTAGCGAAGTAGTTTCCAAAGCACCCCTAAATCGACGCTGTCGAAGGCCTTTTCAAAGTTGATGAAGTTGAGATAGAGAGGTGACTGCCATTCCAAGCTTTGTTCAATGATGAACTATATATATATATATATATATATATATATATTCACTTGATAAATTCTCGGGTATTGTGGTGAACTTTCATTTTCACATTTTTGATACGTTCGCGAAGCAACGAGTCATTTCGGCTTGTCTATTTGGTTTGTAATCGACAGTACAGATGCACATGATGGATGACCTAATTAATTATTCTAATTCTCTTTAATGTTCCCATTCATTTCAGGTCTGATCACGAGATAACATCAGTTAGAAAACCGTTGGAAAACCAGAAAAGCATACTGGGCAGCTGTTTCATTGGCCTAGTTTAGGACTCGTCGAAAGTAATCACCCACCGACAGGGTTTGAACTCAAGCTCTTCGGGTTATAGGTCAAGCTCGTAGACTATTCACTCAGTCACTGGGGCCCAATTTAATGGCGAGCCCATGAATTCTAACTTCTACCAATTCGTCATTTTAACGTAACCAGTCGCCAGTGTTATTGGCAACTATTTATCCTCGCATCCTAGTGAGTTGACCCAACTGGTGAAGAATTCTCCCTAGAACTCCAGTCAAATTCTTTCTGTAGTCAGTGTCTATCCTCATTCACATTAATTTTCGGAATTCTGTTTGTCTCAAATTTGATCACAGTTCAAAGTAATAAAGTGAAGGAATAGAAACAATGAAATATGAAGCCCCCAATAATACGTGAACGTCTAAGGATATTCACCGTTGGTAATGCAGACAACGTAGAAGACCTCATATGTCACATTTCAGATATCTGTTGAGAAGAAACTATGCAAATATTATTTTTTAGGTATTTAGATTTGTTAAATATTTACGCATTTGAAGTGCTCAAATGACGCTAAAATTAAAAATAAACAGAAACTCAGTTAACTCAGGATAGATATTTCTTTTCATGCATTTATTCCCCTTGATGAATTTAAATAATGCAAGAACAACAGCGGTTTGTGCAGAATAATATGGTACCATCATTTATTTCGTCGGCTTCTAATCAGCTGCTTACAGCCTGAATAAATTGTGAGGTTTACGTATAGAAAAGTTTTTACATACTTGCAAATTTTACATGTTGTCAGTTGACAGAAGGTTCCACAGTAAGTGAACAGTGCTCAGAAAATTGCGCTTATATAGTTTTTTCACAGGCAGTTCAAGTTTAAACAAAATAGATGTATGCATACAATGGTAAAAGAGTTACGTAATAAAGACGAGAGGTGAGTAAGATGATGAGTAACTAATAAATTTGGTAACGATGTACTGAGTTCAAATCACGTCATAGAAACAAGAGACAAGCAATATTACAGATTTTAAAAATAAAAAAGGAGGGGTGAGGTCAAAGGCAAAGATTACGTAATCAGATTAGAGAATAAAGACGTCCAGTTACCATGGCAAGGAAAGACTAACAACTGCTTCTTTCTGAACACATAAATCTGGTTTGAAGCGTTTGATAGAAATTGCTTCGGCAAACTTGAGGAGAATGGAGCTCCTTTGTCTATTGATAATTTTAAAGGATTTCTCGATTTCCACCTCATGACCCTCGACACGGGTGGGTGGTGATTGGTAAGAGGGTAGTGGTGATGCGTTGTCAAAAGCACATAGTTATTAATGTTAATCAACACATACGTTATGCAGTTACGCGATTAAATGAATAGTTTAATGAGTGAATTGTGATTAAGATGCACATAGAAACAAAGGAAAATATGGAGTTACGTAATACTTCTAAAACTTACAAATGCAATAAGGAAAAAAAGCAAGCACACAAACATCAAGTAAGCAGACATCAACACGGTTGTCACCATGCTAGTAAAAGTGGTTGGATGATTTTCTTTTGAATGAGCAACTCTGTTTTTCCAACGCTGTCGCCTCCTTCGTATTGCTGAAGCATTAGCCATTTTGATTATTCATCACAATTTTGAAATGTCTTGACAACAATAACAACAACCCTAACTTACTTTTATTCTTATCGGACAAACCTGATGTACACACACACATACAAAATTAAGTATGTGTGATTGCGACTGTATAGCTAAGTGAATGAATTCGCCGTTGACAAGGGAATTTTTGTTGAACTACGTGTTTTATTTTCAAATAAGAAAAATGATTAATCAGTCTAATTTACAAAATCCCCTGCAATGACTGTGAGGTCAACTACATAGGTCAAACTAGTAGATCGGGGATAGTCAGATTATGAGGACATAAGAATTTAGCTAAGGTAAGAATGGTTTACCCCGAGAAAATGAGTAATTTAGAAAAAAGCTCAGCAATTGCAATGCATGCATTAACACACAACCACACAATAGGGTGGAACAGAGTTAAGATTCTAAAATGCAATATAAGTAGGTGCAGAGAGACATTGATTACGGAATCTTTGTTCATCGAACCTGCACCCAAAACGTGCAACAGGAATGACTCATCACCAATACCAGAGATATGGAAAATACTACTACCAATCAAATCAAGAGATGAGAAATAGTGGAACCAAATTAATGAAGTTGGAAAGTTGTGTGCGTAACTTGATATGATTATTAGCAATAAACTGTGCTCGAAACCTGGTCATCAGTAAATATTACTGTATAACACTCTGAGACTTAATCACAATAAATTTTACCCATAATGGAATCAAATGCGATAGTGTATACTTAGAGTTACTGGAGAACATTAGGCGGCAAGTGTTGTAACCGTAGGGGAATTAAATGAGGACGTTGTTGCCTTGTTCTGTCTGCGCCTGACTAATATGCCTATCTTCTTCTGGTACCTTCCGATTCAGCGAACCACGCAAATATCAAAAGACAAAGTCTGGTCTCTGACTTCATCTTGTAGTACAACAACTACGACGACGACGACGACTACAACAACGACAAATAAACTTATTTAGGAAATGGTATTTATACAATTTTACAACCAATAGAGACAGCTAACAGTATTTGAAATAATTGGTCGTAATAGACAATAACAAAATGCGTGGGAAATGATGATATACCACTTATGCGAGATTAACAGTCATTAAGATAATTGAACAATAACAAAGTGCCTGGGAAATGATAATATAACACATATGCGAGATTAACAGTCATTAAGATAATTGAACAATAACAAAGTGTATGAGAATTGATGATATACAACTTATGCGAGATTAACAGTCGTTAAGATAACTGAACAATAACAAAGTGTGTGAGAATTGATGATATCCAGCTTATGCGAGATTAACAGTCGTTAAGATAACTGAACAATAACAAAGTGTGTGGGATCCTATCAGCAAGTGAATACCAATCGTAGTGTAGAAGCGAAGAATGTTCTTTTTAAGGTGTTTGATATTCTCTTCCCTAGAATGTCAGACGAAATGTCAACATTGGACACCACATTCAAATATAGCATGTTCTTCGGCTTTTGGGTTTTATGTGTTTGTCTATGATGCTCGGAGGGTAGCCATTTTCAATTAGTGTATTCCTCAGAAGAAGGATCTCCGTATCTACCAACTCATTGCTGAAGATTCTCCGATGCCCCATTAGGCTTCTCTCTTAGTCGAGCGTCCAGAAGGGAGATCGCTCCTTCAGTTTCTGCTTCAGCTGTAAATTTGATGTATGGGTGCGTCGGTGGCACAGTGGTTAGGACTCTCGCCGACCATGCACATGGTCCGGAGTTCGATCCCCTGCCGGCGCACACCCGATATCTATGGTCGGCCTGAATTTGGGCTACCGATATCCATGCTGAAAATTCCATACTTGTACTGAAAATACGGTGTGGAATCAAGCTGTAAATCAAAATAAATATAAGACACTATTCAAGTTGCATTCATTATCACAAATGACAAATGTTTCATCATCATCATCATACGTTTAGCACAGAACAAAGCTGTTAGTTAACGATTTCAATGGACTGTTTTCCAAACCTGCCATGAACATATTTGCAAGTATCGCGACTAATGGTGACCCCACAGATACTCCATCTTGCTCTCTGTAGTTGACACCCGAGAAAGTGAATTAGACGATCAAAGTGAGTCTAAACAGAAGTTCTTTTAACCCGGGAATGCGTTTCGCTGTAGTTGAGGAATACACCAGTTGAAAATGTCTACCCTCCAAGCACCATAAACAAACACATAAAACCCAAAAGCCGAAGGACATGCTATACATGAATGTGGTGTCGAACGTTGACATTTTGTCCGACATTCTAGGGAAGAGAATATCAAACACCTTAAAAAGAACATTCTTCGCTTCTACACTACGATTGGTATTCACTTACCGCTGAATGTTCTCCAGTAACGCCAAGTTTAAACTATCGCATTCGATCACTTCTACGTGTGGAAATCTTGCGCATTCAGCATAAGGAACAAGATTCTCATTTTTCAACGCTAATGTGAAGTCGGTTCTTCTGTACGGGTCAGGAACTTGCACTGTGTGTGTGTTACGAAAAGTATTCCCAACAGGTTGCAGACTTTCATCAACAGCTGCCCACTTCGCTGGCTGGCTCCATACCGAAGATCAAATGGCCAGAAAGAATAAGAAACAAGAAACTATGGGAACAAACCAACCAAGAGCCGATTGCTCAACGGACAAATATGTAACAAGGAGATGAATCGGGCATACATTGAGGAGGCCACCGAGTAACAGCTCACACCAGGCCCTCGAGTGTAATCCAAACGGGAAGTGATGAGTGGGTCGTCGGTGTGAGGGTGACATGGAGGAGATCGTGTGGCGAGGAAGAGTTGAGAGATTATGGTCAGTAATGAACCCAGATGAAGAGGATGGCACCAAACAGAACAAAGTGGAGATGTGTTGCTGAACATTATCTTGTTTAGTTTGAGAGAGGTGACAATGGATCAATACGGAGTGCTATGATTGAACATATATATTCAACACTAGCCACTGTAAATACGCAACGAGAAAATGATTAAAAATTCTAATTTTACACTATTGAAATGCACTCAATTTATTTAACATGATCAAGTCGTTTGTATTACTTGATTAATGTAAGTCTGGAAGTACAAAATGAAAAATAGATTTTCTTGCGTATTAGAATCTATTGCACTTTATTATTATTTTTTTCAAAGTTATTTCATTCCAAAATAAGAAAAGAAAGTACGAATATGCTAGTGTGCTGTTAGAGTGGTAATCTATCAATGTCCGCAATTCTTTCTTTAATGAACTAGGTCAAACTCATGTGATTTTGTTGTGGATTATTTGTGCAGCTTGTAGATCTTTCGTAATTGTACTGCTTTCTTACTGAATTATGAGGTAGTTGCTCCACTAAGAATTAACTACAACTTCTGCGCAAGAAGACGCAAGAAGAAAGGGATTGTAGCAGTAGTAGTGTTAGTATTATTATCTCATTGCTTTACGTTCTCAGTGAGAACATAGGTCTTGAGTCTGGAGCTTTGACTTTTCAGTAGCAGTGGTCATATTTTTACAGCATGGTGTTGCTAACCTCACGCCCAACCTTCCCTCTTTACCGGCTTAGTGAGATTTAGGAGTGCGTCTGCCGAAGATAGAACCCCAGATCATGTTAGGCGTGGTTGGCGACCGTGCTATTGCTTCACCACCGACGCAGTAGTGTTAGTAGCATCCTGAAAGTAACACTAATAAACAGTGAATTGTGGCTTTATTTATTCCTCACTAAGGGTTTGAGTGCACAACACATGCCGAAGAAAATGGAGATGGATCGCGATATACAGAGGAGAGCATCTAATGACGTCACAGGCAATGCACGCCATCATTCGAGTGGAAACCGAGTGGTTCATGACCAGTTCGGCCTGTGTTCGAGATTTATATGGAGGAGATCATGTGAGGAGGATATAAGAGACTATGGGCAATTGATGGGCCAGATAAAGAGGAACACAGGGAAAAGGACGAAATGGAGCTGTGCTGTTGAATCCCTGTCCTCCACTTGGAACCCAAGGAAATAATGACTAAAGTAATTAGGATTCATTATTATAAAAGCTGTTTATAGTACCACTGCAAATTATCTTTCACGTGGCCAAATATAAATAAATGCAAATTGTGAGAATATCTTAAGAGTTCCAAGTGGAGAATTTTGGGGGGATTTCGGGGTGATTTAGGAGTAATTTTGAGGCATTTGGGTTAACTTAGGGTTTTAGAAGAGGAACAGGAGGGAAATATGTTGCACTTACCCTAAACTTTTCATTTGGGCTATTGACATTCAACTGGCATTTCTTAAACTCTTCTGGTTTATCATTCAAAGGAAACAATAAATGATTAGGCATATAAAGTGGTGCGTTGGTGGCACGGCGGTAGAATACTCGCCAACCATGCAGGTGGTCCGCGGTTCGATCGTCGGCCGCCGACGCAGTCCTTTACCTCGCTAAGCCAGTAATAGGACTGGTAAGGAGGGAGGGTTGGGCATGAGGTTAGCTATCCCACCCCGTAAAAGTAATAAGCAGCACTGCTACCGAAACTTGAAGCTTCTATCCTGAAGCCCTATGTTCCTCTTGGAACGTAAAGGAATAAAATAGATACAAAGTTGTATTGTAGTTGATGTTAAAAAGGCCAGTTCGTTTATTAGATTAGTTTCACATTATAAAATAAAATTTTAATTGGGATAATTAAAAACTTATTTTCACCATTTGGTAAGATTAAAGGATAGACACCCAGAAGAACGAAAACATCAGTGACTTTGGAACATTTGGAACATGATGAGAAAACTGTTAGGTATGACACGATCAACTTACTGCGGCACTCTAACAAATAGTTCCCATTAGCTTTTGTTCTCCTTTCTTTGTTACTATTATATTGTTGCTCACATATTCTATTACACACTAATTTTATATTTCATATCCTGTGGTGCATTGTTCAAATATGTGAATGCAATGCCGTTCTCTTTTATTTCTTTTTATTGTTGTTGCCTTTGTCTTTAAAATCTTATAAATATTAATGAGGTAATTAGATGCAATATTGTAATGCACGCTGAAAATTCCATACCTGTACCACAAATACTCTTTGGAATAAAGCTATTATTATTATTTTTGCGCGATCATTGAACATCTGGTCGATAATGACCACCCTATCTTTATAGCCTCCGCCGTCAAAGTCATCTACAATGCAAAGAGTAATTTACCCAAATCCATACGTACCCGACTCATCTGCATTGCTGAAGCTTTGGCTATCGAAACAGCTAAGCCAGATCTCTGTGTACAGAAAAAGTTCGTCCAACCCCTCCAACTTTCATGGTCTTAATCCCTCTATGCTAAAGTATGGTAATCCCCAATCATATTTTAGCTCTACCAATTTTTCATTTTTTTTCATTTTTGTCTATTCAATTTGTATACTCTTCCTTATTACGTCAATTGTTACTATTACTACTCTCACTTTTAATTGTCCCCGGTATTATTTCACTTGTTCCACTTGTCATCCTAAATCAATTCCTTTATGCAACATTAAATTCTATGCTATTAAATTTCACACAATATTACGTAACGTTTTTATTTTATTCGATTTGTCTACTATTCTTATAATTGCACACCCTTATTCAAGTTCTATCCATCCTATGAATTATTCTATATATGACATTAATTTGCTTTGCCACTTGACATTTAACTACGATTATAATCACAAACATTTTAAGCTTTAATTGCATTTCATATTATTATTATTACTACTATTATTGTTATTATTATTTTATGCACTCACACCTGTTTCAATTCCCTCACCGGATATAACTTCTTAAAAACCATGTATATATATACATATATATATATATACGATTGTACAGCTTGATGATAAATTCGTTGAAAAGAGTCTCTTCGCTGAATCATTTGTTTTGATTTTCTATATGTTACTTTGTAAATGACTCCGAATGAGTCAATTGAGATGCTGTGACAGATGTGCTAACGAGGTGTTCAGTTATGGCGCTTCTGATGGGACCAGAGCCTCATCTTTATAACTATGCTAGATAATGTTCACAAACACGTTTTAGTGGAACCCGTATAGAACGACCTATGTACGTAGTTTCGGACGAGCAGGTGAACTGATATATACATACTGGAGTAGTCATATGCGACAGTTTGTCCTTCACATTGCTTAGAGGCAGCGAGCGGCTAGAGAATATCACTTTTAGTGTCACTGTAGGAGATTCTCCTCTTAAGGATATGGGCCGCTAAGTCTCCCCTGAATTTCAGATTTAAATATGGTGTGTTCTTTTGGCAGTGAAGTGCATTCTTCTCTTTTTGGCTTTGGTCTCAAGTTCTTTATCAAGAAACGTACCGGGCAACCATTTTGACCCAGGATATTTTTGAGGAACAAGAGCTCTTCTTCCAAGCAGTCACTGCTGCAAATTCTTCTGATATGCTGCACCAAATATCCTATTTAATATTTCTACACTTCTTTCAACATATTTTTCAGTGAATATAGTTTCATTAACCTGATATCACTGCCCTGCACAAACTCAGCGTTCAAAAGTCACTGGTGCGTTTTTTTCTGTCTAGGTGTCTATTTTCTAACTTCATCCACTTTTCTCTAATTTTCAATGTTTGCCGGTTGTTACTTTAAGATTTAATCGATTTAAATGGTGTAATTAGTTTGTTTTTGTTTTCTACCATAAAACAAGCTTTTTGTTGGTGGAGACATCTAATGTGTTTACTTCATTCAGGCTAACCATTATAATCATCAAATATAAACATGTATAGAACGGATAACCACACGTACACGTTGACTTTACAGTAAGTTATTATTATTGTTTCGGACATGCATTGGTGGCGCAGCGATAGAATACTCACCGACCACGCCTCAGGTGGTCTGGGGTTCGATTCCCGGCCATCGACGCATTCCTTTACCTCGCTAAGTCAGTAATAAGAGGGAAGGTTGGACATGAGACTAGCAACTCCATCCCGTGAAATTAAATACCACTGTTACTGGAACTTCAAAGCTGAAGCTCGAAGCTCTGCGTTCCACTAGGAACGTATAGGAATAAAAAAATACACTAGTGTTTATAGAAAACCAACGCATTCTAATAGATATTTAGACTTTAATTCATCTCATCCTTTAACTGTTAAGGCAGGCTGAGTTAAGTGTTTAACAAACCGAGTAATGGCACTAAGTAGCACAAGGAAAGACCTAAATGACGAAATAAAACAGATAGAAGAGGCGTTGGTGTTAAATAACTATCCTTTAAAATTCATTAGGAAGATTGAAAAAGGCCAAAAGAAAAACAAAAATAAATGTGAAACTAGTAATAATAATATAAATAACAGAGAATATAAATCATCTAGAGTTATACCATATAAAGAGGGGACATCTGAGACCCTACGTAGGATTCTAAATAAAGCAGGAATTAGGGTGGCATTTAAACCTACAAACTCACTCAGGGACAAGCTCTGTAGGTTAAAGGACACTGTTGGTTGACCCGATTAGACAAAATAATATAATTTACAAAATACCCTGCAATGACTGTGAGCGAGGTCAACTACATAGGTCAAACTAGTAGGTCAGGGGTAGTCAGATTGTCAGAACATAAGTATTTAGCTAAGGTAAGAATGGTTGACCCAGCGAAGATAAGTAATTTAGAAAAAAGCTCAGCAATTGCAATACATACATAAACACACAACCACACCATAGGATGGGAGAGAGTTAAAATTCTAAAAAGTATTATAGGTAGGTGGAGAGAGAGGCAGGTTGATTACTGAATCCTTGTTCATCGAATCTACACCCAACACATGTAATAGGAATGATTCATCATTCATACCCGAAATATGGAAGACACTACTACCAATCAAATCAAGTGAAAAACAATGGAACTATATAAATGAATTTAGGAAGTCGTGTGATTGCCTTGATATGATTATGAACAATAAATTGTGCTCGAAACGTGGTCATCAGTGAACATTACTGTATAACACTGTGTGACTTTATCAAAACAAAATTTACCCATAATGGAATTACACTCTACCACAGAGCAAAAGTTTTATTCTTATATGAAAAAAATTGTTCACTACCGTTTCAAATGGGACAAAGGGTTACAAAAGGACATCTCCATTCCATCCTGTTGCCTACAGTCCCCTTTAGCTCTCTCCACGACTGCCCATAGTCTTTCATTGCCTCTTCATGTGATCTCATCCATGTCGTTCTCCGTTCAGGTTTCCCTCGAGCGATGTCACCGGACGATCTCGTCAGTCTGTGACCGATCCCTCTACATTTTCTTCCCAGTATTTGTTTCAGAAATAGATTCTTGATTGGTCTGTTCCAAGAGTTACTTCTTGATGATTCTTGCTGGCCATCTGGAACCTGAAGAGGTAGCTGCCGATAAGAGTCTGCAACTAGCTGTTGGAAATGCTTTTCGTAGCGTGAGTGCCAAGTTTCTCACCTATATAGAAGAAATGACCGGCTTAACATTATTGTTAAAAATCAAGATTTTTTTTCTTTATGTTGAATGTAGCGAAATTCCAAACCGAATTCGCAGTGATGAAGATCTACCCTGCCTTTCCTGTTGTGATTTATTTGACATCCATCCCTATCTCTGCAGCCCATAGTCGAAACGACGCTGCCTAAATAAGTCTAGTGACCTTTTTCGAATTTCTTTCTTTGATAGTGATTGGTGTTTGTTGTTGGTGATTGGTTATCTTTATCGCCCCTATCTTCTCTATGTTCACTTAAAGTCCCACCTTTGCTGCCTAACTCTTCTAAAGAGACTTATTGGTTTTTGCCTATAAGTCTTTGGGTTTGTGTAACATTAGACAAAAATCATCCGCGCGTGAAATCTACATCCTCTAGAGTCTTGTTATCGGTCCAACGTATTCCTGACTTCTTGCTTTCCACGATCTGTTGCCTGATCCAGTCCACCACAATGAGAAATACCATAGATGATAGTAGACAGTCATGTCTTATTCCTGACTTTAATTCGAAATCTTCTCTGAGTTTTCTGTTGTCAGTCAGTCTAACACTTTCCATTGTCATTTCGTTGGTGGATGAGGTTCATCAAAGTTCGCTGCACTCCGTAGCGTTGAAGTAGTCTCCATATTACTTTGTGGTCAACTCTGTCGAAAGCCGTTTCGGAGTCGACGAAGTTGAGGAAGAGGTTTGACTGCCATTCTATCCTTTGTTTGATGATGATGCGTAGAGCACATGATTTGCCTTTCCTGAATCCAGCCAGATTTTTCCTGGCTGGCGGAGTTCTGCATCCACTGCATCCTTTATCCTCTCCAGGATGATGCGACTTAGTATTTTGCTTGGTGTGGACAAGAGAATGATTCCTCTCCAGTTCTTTCAGAGTGAGACCTAAGTCTCCCTTCTTTGGTAGCTTGACAAGGTATGTGACCTTTCTTCCAATCGGTAGCTACCTTTCCTTCATTCCAAACTTCTTGCATTGGTGCGTTAGCATATCCTCTGACGTTTCTGGGACCGTTTTCAGCGCTTCAGGGAATATTCCGTTCGATCTCAGCTTTCAGTGGCTTAATTGCATTCAAGACTTTCACCTTCGTTTGAGTATTGGTCTCCACTGACAGTTCTCTGGCTGTTGGTGATAGCGCAGTGAATTAGTGGCACTTCACTATGGCTAGTATACATTCACCAATTTGTGGCGTGTGCTAATGACAACAATTCGTAAGTAGTATAATAGTGATATCTTATTGAAAAATGATGGATAGCGGAGCGATCGATTTAGTCCCTGATATGAACAGAACAAGAAAACGTTTGGTAGCGACACTTAAAAGTCAATATGACCGGCACTAATAATACTGCTGCAACTAGGATTTGATACGCAAAGATGATAAGTGAATCATCTGATGACAAAATACCAAATACTGACTACTATATACTTCTGAGCTCCCCAGAACCTACGGAAAAGAAGCAGAAAGTAGACTTATCCCAAGGAGGTGAGAAGAATTCATATTATTAGATAAAAATGTATGATATATATATATATATACAATATCCCAAGTAACTTCCTGTATAGAGACAGTCACTAGTGAGCATCAGATCAATTATCAAGAGTTGGTTTGCGGGGATTCGATCGGTCACAGATTTGATTAGAGGAATCTGACTGACTGACTGGTTTCAACCTAGAATTTTGCACAGATGTGCAACACTCGCCCTACATGTGGCACAAGAAGCAAGGGAAGAGAGTAAACACAGGCACAAAAGATAGATATTAAACAGAAGTGAGAGTAGGCGAAAATGAATAGTAATATGGAAGGAAAATAGAATTTTATTGCATATCATAAATCACAAAGAGTGAATGCATCCAAGCCAACCATTGACAACGAGGATTTTAAGCCATATCACCAATTATCTCCAGTCTCCATTTATTATTACCATCCCGAGGACTCCAGCCAGTCACGCAGTTCACACCTCCCTACGTGGCTTAAACTAATTGTTATGAATTTCATTGACTGATGAAGCCATGTTTTCGTTTGACTACCACTAGCTTTCTCTTTTCCTACCTGGTCTATCCTGTATCACCTAACACTGTCTGTTGTCGAAGAAGGCGATGGCCAGACAGGCATGCGTAATACATGTCCTAACAGTCTCAATCGATGTAACTTCACAACCTCATCGAGTGAATTTCTCTCCTAACCTAACAATCAACGTCTAACCTCAATAATGCTCACCCTATTATACCACTTGGCATGGGAGATAGAACGCAGACACCTATCAGCAAAGACAGTTAGCTAGACTTTTCATGTCTTCCACTTCCACAGTCATAAAGGAGAACGAAGTGGACTGGTGAGCAGCGTACTCGCCCTTTGGTCGATAGCCGGATATCAAGTCTACGCCAGAGACGGCGTAATTTGGAATATGCCAGACGAGACTTCTACATCAGAGGAATGCACCAAGTCAGACAAGAGAACAGTTGCTCGCATATGACATTGTCTGGCGGTTGCTCTGTATATATATATATATATATATATATATATATATATATATATATATATAGCGAACTGACAGAAGCTGGAATTCATAAGCATTTGACCAGGTTCCAGTGGCTGAATGGTCCACAAGGTAACCGTTTTCCTGGAAGGTCGTAGTTGCTTACTGATGAGGAGTCCCGAACTATGATGGAACAACTGTCCAGTATTCCCAGGTTTCCCAATGTTTCGCTAACTGGTGACAACTAGTGGTCAGTCCTATATGTACCCTACAGAACAAAATACCAGATGCATGACAGAAGTTACTGCATCGTGTCCAATCAAATTATCCAATATAGCCAGTCCCACAGGTGGTCATTCACCGGCCTAAATAGCTCATTGGTAACATTTTTCACTGCACCACTAGATGACACAGGTTCGAATCTCAGAGATGACATGCGTTCTTTCAAGATGACAGATACGCCTAGCTGATTGATTCCTCCGTGACTGACTGACTCGTTTCAACATAGAACTTTGCACCAATGTGCACCAATTCCAGTCGCCACACTCCCTACTTGTAGCACACAAAGTAAGGGAAGAAAGTAAAAAGAAACTCAAATTAGAGACAGTAAACAGAGATATGAGGCAAAAAGAATAGCAATATCGAAGGACAATATAGTTTTACTGGAAATTATAAGTCACAAGGAGTGGATGCATCTGCATTGTCATTGAGAACGATTTTCAGCCATGCCACTGATTGTCTCCAGCCATTGGTTTTTACCGACTCAACGTCATCAACCACGAAGTCTACACCTCCCTACATGGCTTAAACTAGCTGTTGTGGATTTCATTGACTGATGAAGCCACGTTTTCGTTTGACCACCTCGTAGTCGCTCTTTTCCAACCTGATCGATCCTATGCCAGCTAACATCGCCTGTTGTCGATGAAGGCGACGGCCACACAGGTATGCATACCACATCTCCTAACCATCTCAATCAGCGTAACTTCATAACCTCATCGATTGATTTCCCCCTTGAAAGCATGAAGCATAAAGACAAAAGAAGTCAGCGTGCGAATAACTTTTGCATAATGAAATTTCATTGTCGGATTTCTTACACGTCTTTCTGATTTCACCAAAAATAAAAGACAAAAACAATCCTGTCACAGAGTACCACTGGATTCTGCCATTACAAACTTATTAATTTTAAGCTCATATTATAAATTTACAAGTTAGACTTTAGACACCTAAAGCGGTAAACGTATATATATATATGCATATATATACGTGATGAGTGAAATTTACTGAAATAAAATAATAGCAAACTTTGTATACGCAAAACAACTGATAATACTAATACTTACAATAATGTACAAAGTCGATAAGGCAAATAATAATCTAACTCAACACACTGAATATGAACTATATTGGAAATCGATACATATAAATAAATTACTGACGTTGTAATAAGTAAGTTTAAGTGCAAACTAAGTATATTATATTTTGAACAAACAATTCTGAAGAGATATATATATGAGTTAGTCAAATTTAGAAAAGCAAGTGTAATAGGGCATAAGAAGTCCATTTTGTTCTCGATTAGAATGAAGAATAGTATCTAGAATTATCAATTCCTGATAAAAATGCATATACTTTCACCATGTAGAGAAGTGATTATTAACAGAAGTGGAAGGTAGATTTATTAGTTGACAAAAACTGAGCCAATAAAAGAAAGTCTTATAAATATTAAAATGATAATCTCTTTACAGGATATTGAATTGAATATTCTTGAAAGACAGGGAAAAGAGTACACCAAAATAATAGTTTCTTTTGAATATTAACTTGACATGACATGGTAGGCGTTTATTATTTTGATGTGGTTATGTTCTCTGAGCTGGATAGTGGTTTATTTGCGAGGCTTTCTTCATTAATCATCTCTCCTGGTGACCTTGAATTTCGTGATTGGTTGTTTCCGTGTGTCTTCACACCCTATAGGCTACTTGTGGTATTGTTACTGATTGTTTCCTTGACATCAAGTCCAACCCTTTGTGTGCGAGATTTCCTTCTTATCGGTTCGTAAATTTAGTCTATTTCAGTATGTCTATTGACTGACGATTCACTGGAATACCAGACGACTTCTAAAAATTCTCTAGCATTCTTGGTGTTTCCTCTGTCCCAGTTGAATTGATATCCGTGGTTGTCTGTATGTAGTGATATGAGGGAGTGGATGACATGTCTTTTGACGGCTAGCTTATGTTCATGGATACGAAGACTACAGGGATGTCCACTTTGGCCAATGTAGTGTTTTTCGCAGTTGTTACAATTTATTTTGTGAATGATGTTGGTTTTATCTTCTTTCCTTGATGAGACTTTTGTTTGACATAGAGCAGAGTGAAGTGAACCAATCACTTTCAAGGTCAGGTGACCAGGAGAGATGACTAATAAACTCGTGCAGAAATCTAAAAGCTCACTATGACAAATTGAAGTATGCGATGAAGATGTTGCCTAGTAGGGGGTGGGCAATGAAAGCTTCGCAAATAAACCACTATCCAGCTAGTTCAGAGAACACAACCATATCAAAATCATCCATATGAGCTACAAATCTTCTCCATGGTATCTAAATCTTATAGGCGTTGATTATTTGGATGCAAATATGGATATCTATAGCACTCAACCCAAGGAGGAACATCCGAACTTTTGACAATAAAGTTCAGGCTTTCTCCTTCACTGTCTGAATACTGAAGATCAAGTGAATGGGTAACAGGGGACTCTGTCAGACAGTTAACAACCAATTACCCAACAAATACGTAGAAGGGAATCAAGATGAACTGAACATACACTGAGAAGATCGTAGAGTGACATCACGCGCCAGATTGTCTAGTAGAATGACATTGGGAAGAGAAGAATTTGGCGTTTGAGGGTGAGATAGAGGAGATCACATCTGAAAGGAATGAATTCTTTTGGTCAGTTGTGAAACCGGTTGAATATGATGGCAAAGGACCCAAATTCAATGAAGATATGCTGGTAAAGCTCTGTGTGCCACTTGGAGCTCAAGGAATGAACAGTAATCATACTGATGGCGAAATTTAACGTAACGAAGAAACTGATAGGAGTGGGTGGGGTGTCTTTTGATAAAAATCAAAATTTTCAAATCAGATCAAATAGCAGATAAGGTAGAAGATAGAGTTATTGGCAGATCTACATGTTTTCTGTTCAACGACTCCATTTTCAAGCAACTGTACATTGTTAATACAAACAGAAAAAGAAGGCAACGAGTGGCACTGAAAATTGCTCAGTCAATATACATAGCATGATAAGAATGAAGATAATGAACATGATGCTTTAAGGAGATAGAGATGAAGTGGATAAATTACAAAACTGGATCGGAGTAACTATGACTCTCTTAAGGTAGCCAAATGCCTCGTCATCTAATTCCGCCCAGTGCTCTGAGTATCAACGTGAAGAAACTCACCTGGGCATGGGTAATGGCGAGATAACGACTAGGTGACATAGTTAGTCAGCTGGATGTACCTGCATTCCGCACTGAGTGATGATTTTCCCACCGAGTCCCAAATAGGACGAAATGCGCGTTATCCTCGATTCAACTTCTAGTCACCATCCACCAATTAAATTCTGATTACATGGCCAGACATCGTCGAAGCATCTGCACAAGAAGCCAACAGACATGTCAACCTGGGACGCAGCACTTCGGTCCAATCAGTCGACGGGAAAATCTAAAATTCAATTAAACTTTAAAAACAATATTAAATAAGTGAATTGATATCAAGAGTTTTAAAAGTAGGTCAAGTGTTACCAAAAAAATTAAAAATTAAAAGTGCAATGATAATAGAAATAAAGATGAAGGTGAAGTGAAGTGGAATGAATTCAAGCTATAAAATAAAATAAAATGAAGGACATCACTGTAAACGAGGTAAAGATGTGGTGTGGTGTAACACGTCGTTTTTGAATACATCATTTAAGTTTCTGTTCATGCACAGCTAGAGCTTCGGCTGTATATAAGTGGAGAAAACATAAATTGTCAGAGTGACTGAAAGTGTGAAAGAATGGATGCACCTAGAGGTGGACATGAATGGGCGATTTATCCTTGACACATTGTCGAATCATATTTCCGCTGGTGAATGCTGAATGTAATTCAATGGTATGAAAAGACTGTCTGGCATACTTGGATAGCCAGTTTTCTTAATTACTTCAGCAATAGTGTTACCTTGGACGTTCAAAGGTGACACTGTTACCGAAACGCTCTCTTTATGCATCTGATTTACATTCAGTATTGACCAGCCGAAATATGATTCAACATGTGTCAAGGATAAACTGCCACTCATGTCCACTTCTATGCGCATATACTCATTTCCATACTCGTGTCGAGCTGATTACATTGAACATTGTACGCGTGTTCTCCGTAAACGCGTAGCTGAACACTAAGACCCGGTTTGGTTAATGAAAGGTGAACAATGGACGACGAAGTCTTCAATTTCTGAACACCTTCTGGAGTCAGATCATTCAGCCCCACGTGATTTATCCTTTAAAGTTATCTACAGGACCAAATGCAATCACTCCAATAGCTTACGTTTTCTCCACTTATACATAGCCAGCCAAAGCTCTAGTTATACATAGACAGAAACCCAAATTAAGTGTTCGAAAACGTTTTGTCAAACCCCTTTCTTTACCTTGGTTATAGTAATGTTCTTTTCTTTTCTTTTTATTTTACCACTTGAATTCATTCCACTTCACTTCACCTTTGCCATCTTTATTGCTTGATTGCATGCAGGATTTCATAACGAGATGATATCAGCTGGAGAACCACTGGAAAACCTGGGAGTACTGGACAGCTGTTTCGTCCTGGTTTGGGACTCTTCATCAGTACGCACCCACTCGAGGGGTTCGAACCCATGACCTTCTGGTTACAAGGCTAACGAGCTCGTAGACCATTGAGCCACTGGGACCCTATCCAATGGTCAGACTATGAATTCTAACTTCTGCCAATTCACGACATAGCGCGACCATTTCGCAATGTCTTCTTCGATGAGTTGCTGCCTCATCTTCAACCTGCTGTACCCTACTGGTCACGGTTTCCTACTAGAACCCCAGGTTAACTGCCTGAATAGGGCCAGTCTCTAGTGATCATAATCGTACTCTTAATTTTTTAGACAACACTTGATGTACTATTTTTAAAATCTTAACACCAATTGACTTATTTAATAATGTTTACAAGTTTTGTAATTCATCCACTTCAACTCTACGCCTCCTCAATACATCATTTTAATTATCTTTATTCTTATCTTATCATATGTGCAATATTGATTGGGCAATTTTCAGTACCACTTAATGCCTTCTTTTTCCGTAATATAAATACGACTGTGCAGTTGCTTGAAAATGAAGTCGTTGAAAAGAAAGAAATCTTTATTTACTGAACAAACCACCGTGTTTTTCCTTATGAACTAATGGGTGTAATTTGCGATTACCTTTGAATACTAAACTCACAGACAGTGTCTCAGGAGAGGTTACTTTCAATCAGCCTTCTAGAATATTTATTATTTTAGAGTGTTGAACGAAGGCTTTCCAGTTGTTTATCGACCTAATCTATAGAGTAAATTTCCAGAATTTTATATGCCTAGTGTTAAGACGTAACCATAGCAGCAGTGTAAGATTGACAACTTTACCATTTCTGATGCATGAATTTCAAAAAAATTGCCTTGGACTTTCTAACTATCAGTTTTTCTGAATAACTTATCGGTATACCCACAGTATCAACCATCGATCGAGTATCACGTGACTGCTCAGTTACCTGCACGCTGTCGCTGTAGTCTACAAAAAAATTCTTCAAGATATGTTCGGAAATGTAAACATGAATTGGGTGAGTTCAAAATAGGAAAATACATCTATCACAGATTTCAGGGCGTCGGTGGCACGGCAGTTAGGACGCTCGCCAACTACACCCATGGTCCGGGCTTCGATCTCCGGCCACCAACGCACTCATTTACCTCGCTAAGCCAATTATAAAAAAGCTGGTAAAGAGGAAAGGTTGGGCATGAGGCTATCAACCCCACCCTGTAAAAATAAACACTGCTACCGAAACTTCAAACCTCTAGCTTGAAGCCCTATGTTCCACTGGGAACGTGAAGGAATAAAAAAATAGATTCCAGGACTTGTTGGTATTAAATGGTTGGAGGCAATCGGCCACAGGAAGCCTTGCGACATAGATTTCGTGCTAGTTGGCACTCATCAGCAGGGCGTATCTGCAACCTTGAAGGAACTTATTTCCCTTCTGAGATTCGAACCCGCGTCACCCAGTGGGGCTTCAGTCAGAGACGTTACCACTGAGCTATCTAATACAAACAATTCACAGTGCACCGTAATGGCAAGCCACCTAGCATGGTGGCCACATTGCAAGCTTGAGTGATAGAATTCAGTCTGCAGCGAAGATAGGACTAGACACATTACACTAGTTACTGACTAGTGTGCAATCAAAAAGAAGATTCCAGGACTGTTTATGATGCATACAGGCGAATCATTAGACGTAGTTATAAATTAACAAGTGTTGGTTTGTAGGGATCACGAATTGATATCAGTTAGAGAACCATTGAAAGGCCCGAGAGTGTTTTGACAACTGTTTTGTCCTAAATAGGGACTCTTCATAAGTACGCAGGACCTACCGGTTACGACGTGTGCTTGTAGACTATCCTGCCACTGGGGCCTGATCCAATGGCCAGTTCATGGATTCTAACTTCTGCCAATTCGTGACATATATCCAGCGCCACCATCAGCCACTGTCATAGGCGAGACTTGGTGGACCTTACTGATTACAAAAACTCACTAGAACTCCACCAATAACAATGATGATAACAGCTAAATTAAGTGCACTGTGATAAATTCTATTCACTTATCTTTCAAATTGGTTTTATGCGAAAAAAAATATATTAACATTATTACTGCTATTAATAGGTCGTTAATTAAATATCTACTAAACAAAATAATTCATATTGACCGCTTCAGTTCACTATGGCATTAAATAATTATATGCTTGTTCAATACGCATTACACTCTTAAAAGGCATAGTAATAAAATGACCTAGAAATGAAGTTTCTCTTTCCAATGAATTCTCGGTCAATTTGTCTATCCATTATAAAACATTCGTATAAAATCATTAAACTCACTCACAGCTTATAATAATAATAATAATAATAATAATAATAATAATAAAATGTAAAACTAAACAAAATTTCCAACAAATATGACAACTCATTAAATTTCTGATGTGTATCATTAGCATACACTAAAAGCAATCGATTGTTCATGGTCGATATTGTAGGTTCGTGTGTCAGTAGTGAAATAAACCACCGTGTCTACAAATCATCCTGTTATGTATATATATATATATATATATATATATATATATATGTTATATATATATGTTATATATATATATATATATGTTATGTATACTAGGTGTGGAGTTCTAATTTAATGACCAAGTTTGATATAGATGGAAAGAAGACTTGTCTCAAGAGTTCCCATCTGAACAATAATTTCGGATAAATTTCCAACTTATTATTATTTTCGTATCCTTTAATTCCTAGAGGAACATAGGGCTTTAGCTTCACATCTCCATTGCGTTCGGTTCTCTGCTAGAGTTTTCACTTGGCTCCATGTCTGCCTACACGTTTTCATCTCCTATTCACATAACCTCCTCCAAGTCACCCTCACCCTTGCACTGACGACCAACTCGCCGCATCCCTTTCGGGTTCCACTCGAGCAATGGCTTGTCTAGTGATGTCACTTGATGGCTTGTTTCCATAGAGTATGGCCAATCCACCTCCATTTCTTCCTGCTTATTTGTTTCACAATCGGTTCCTGGTTGGTTCGCTCCCAGAGTTCTCTGTTGTTGATCTTTTCTGACTGGCCATCTGATCTTGAGTGGCATTGAACGAAGACAACTGTTAATGAAGGTTTGTAGTTTGTTTGAAATGCTCTTTATGACGCGCCAACTCTCTGATCCGTATAGTAGCACTGACTTCACTTGGAGTTGAAAATCCGGATCTTACTTTTGA
>OX235274.1:42041850-42077364 GCA_944472155.2 Trichobilharzia szidati
CCGTGTTCAAAAGAAGTAAGTCCAGCCCCTACTACTGCTCTGGTCTTCAGTAGAAACTATAAATTCATGAATTTGTAATATTATCTTTACTAATTTGCCTTTCTGACATTCAGCTTATTTTATGTTGATGCTATTCAGCTGTAATGTATCAATATCATTGATTCGATGTTATTTAAACATTAATGTCGTTCATAACACTAATTCATTCATTATAATGTATATATAACTGTAGAGCCTGATGATGAAGTTATCGAAAAGAGTACTTTTTGTTCAGTATCCATTCTTTTGGAAATTTTTTGAGTTTGACCATGGATGGATATCAGTTAGAGAACCATTGAAAACCAGCATTGGAGTACTGGGCAGATGTTTCATCCCAGTTTTGGGAGTCATTGGCAGTACACACCCACTGGGGTTCGAACCCAGGACCTTCCAGTTACAAGACAAGCTGGCTTGTAAACCATTCAGCCACTGGGACCCGATTTAATGGCCAGCCCATGAATTCTAATTTCTACCAATTCGTCCAGTACTTTCTGGTTTTCAATGCTTCTCTAGCGGATATCAGTCCGTGATCAAACTCATAAAAACAAGTCTAATCCTTACAAACCAACTCTTGAAAATTAATCTGATGCTGGCTAGTGACTTGCTACAGGAAGGAGTTCTCTGGAGTTCTAGTGAGAAGTCGTGACCAGTGAGGTGCATCCGATTGGGAGTAGAGATGGATTTCCCACAGATGACATTGGTTTGGTGATCGCGCTAAAAGTCAAGAATTAGTGGAAGTTAGAATTCATGGACTCGTCATTGAATTGGGTCCCGGTGACTAAATGGTATACGAACTTCCTTGCAAACGGAAGGTCCAGTGGGCGCGTACTGCCAATGATTCGTAAACTAGGATGAAACAGCTGTCCATTACTCCAATGCTTCTCTAGCGGATATCAATTCGTGGGCAAATTCGATATATATATATATATATATAATTTTTAATACAATACAAATGATTTACCAATCTAGTGTTGATAAGTTTGTTAAAAATAGTGAGTCACTGTCATATATTGGTGTGGCGGTGGTGGGTTATAATTAACCAAGAAAATTAATGCACACCACTAAACGGTAGAAATGACTACAACAAGTGGATTGCATAATGCACAATTTTGGAAGAAATAAAGAGTAATTAGAGAATCAATGAGTGTTCAAAGTTGATTACACAATGAGCAACTAAGGATGAGATAGTCAGAAAAATCTGAAATTATTTGGAGACTGATAAATTTGTGAGAGGCACAGAGGGAGTTTGGAATTTTCATATTTTTACATTCGAGTAACGATGGCCAAGGTAAGGAAGGTGGATACATGAGTTTCTTCTGAACGCACGACATATGTGTTGGCTTCTTCAAGTGTGGACTCCAGTGGCTTCAGTTGTATGTGCAAAAGACGAAATAGTGAAACAAAATTAAAATATTAGTCAGAATGCAATAACAAACTTTAAATGCTATATTAACATCAACATTATGCTCACTGTCGTCTACAAGGCGTGCTGTAGCAGAGCTACGAACAGATTCTGTTTGTCCTTTGCTTAGCTATGATGGATGATGTTCGGAAATACAATGATGAACCTATCTAACTGTACGTCTAATGTTACTAGCTCTTCAGGAGTAGTAAAACTGGCAGATACATACAGAGGCGGAGGCGAAGTCAGTTAGTTTGTTCTTATTTCTTAAAGGTAAAATTGGAGTGGTTATGAAGAGACACTGGAACACTGCTGCATTGAATGTTCTTTTAACTGCATTCCTCAGGCACTTTGTTAATACTTCGTTGATGTTATCACCAAGATACTGTAGTTTCATATACAAGGGCTTTTGGGAACTATTGCGATAATGAATTGCCTTGGTGCTAAATTCATATTTTTCTTAATGCACTTATCTGGATAACCATTTTTTACTAAGTAATTCTGCGATAATCTTGAGGTCGTCATTAAAACAGTCGTTTGAACAGATTATCCTAGATGTATGGACCAAACCCTTTATCAAGTTGTGTTTATATTTCAAAGCTGCAAAACTCAAAATATGAGTGTACTGATCTGTTGTTGTAGGTGTCCTGTATACACTTCTACTTAATGTACCATTCTCTTTCCTGTCAGAAAGGCATCTAGGAATGAGATACTACCGTTAGTTTCTCTCTCTATGGTAAAGTTGACTGCTGGATGCGCATTACTGAATTTGTCGAGGATGTTCGTTGCTTCATTCTCGTTTTTCATGATCAGAAATGTGTCATCCATATATCGACAGTAAAAATCGAAGTCATTCGTTACTCCTTTCACTGTTCCATTCTCTAAATTGGCGAGGAAAACATCAGTTAGGATTGAACCTAATGGTGAACCTGTATCCACGCCATCGGTTCCTCTTGTTGAACAAGAGATTAACATTCATCGCATTTCTTAAAATAAGTTTCTCCATGGGGAATACAGAAATACCGGTGTCTATGTTCGGGTTAATAATTTTGTCCCATATAAAACCCTCTGTTTTAATCAACGTGCGTTGGTGGCACAGCGGTAGAGCGCTTACAAACCATTCATGTGGTCCAGTGATCGATCCCCGGCCAATGCACTTATTTACCTAGCTAAGACAGTAATAAGACTGGTAAAGAGGGAAGGTTGGGCAGGAGGTAGCAACCCCATCCTGTGAAAATAAACACCACTGCTACCGAAACTTCAAAGCCTATGAAGCTTGAAGCCCTATGTTCCACTGGGAACGTTGAGGAATAAAATAAAATAATAATAATATTTCAATCAGCAGTACATTGGTGAACAAAGAGAATACATAAAAAAACACCATGGACTTGTTATTCACATTTAAAGCTCTTATTTATTTTTGAAAAATTCTTGGTGATAACATAAACGAAATAATAACGCAGCGCCTGAAGAATTCAGTTCCTATTCATGTTCCACTCAACGGCCTGAAGTGTGTTGACACTCAACAGTCTACTCTGCATATTTCCAACCTATCTCTACTCCTTTCCGCATATATGTTGGGAAATAACCGGTGATATTATGTAATATGTATTTTTTATATGCCCTTAATTTTGTCCATAGGTTTTTGTGTTTCCCACTGTTGCTAAAAGTTGAACTCTCATTCTTTTACAACGGCATAAACCTAGCAGTCAATATAGTGTTGATTGTCACTTGGATTTCAAATATTCGGCATTGCCCACAGTTGGATTGAATATCGTGGAAACAGTTAAAAGCACTCCTTTTAAATGTGTATTGATTTTCTGCGTTAATTATCTACCCATTGACATTTTGACACTGTTTAAATAATGTTAACAAACATATCACCACTTGTTTGGTAAATTGTTGTGTATTGTAAAAATGCTATATATATTAGAGTAGAGCCAGAGAAGAGGATCTAATTAAAAAGTAAATATTTCTTCGCTCAATCTTTTATGTTTTCCAAATGTCTAAATGGGGATATTTTCTATATTAAAAGCACTCTGTCAACAGGTCATCTTCTACTGTTGTTTTCATATGTCTCTATTATTGTTACTGTGATGGTAGGCGTGGTTAATTGCAGTTAGAATATGTCTCTTTATGCGTGTCACTTGTGGATTATTTGGTTGCATTTATCGCTTATATCACATATATCTACCTGAATTAGCATCACTTAAAGCAAGGTACTGCATTATTCCAGCAGTCTTTCGCCTCTGTATTGCAGTTTGTCTGCAACAAAGGCTAGATGAGTATAATTTGCGAATGCGTCTCTTTATTCTATTCGAAGTACAAATGTATTACAGTTATTTCCTTGGATTCCGAGTTGAACATAGGGCTCCAACAGCACGTCTCCACTTTTTCCTATTCTCTGAGGTCCTCTTTAGCTGGCCTGACGATTCACCCTAGGCTGTCACCTCCTTCTCACACGGTTTTCTCCATGTCACTCTCGGAAGCTCAATTCACCGTCTATCATTCAGGTTTCACTCCAGGGCCTAGTGCGCGATATCACCTACCAGTTTCCTCACAGCATTTTCTCTATAATCCACTTTATATACTTCTACATATATTGTGGGTGAGAAGATCGTTGTTGTTTCGTTGTTCAATGTCATTAAATTAAGTTATTAATTATAATAAGATAAGTTGGAGGATTTCATCATGAGCTGACATCAGTTGGAGATTCATTGAAAAGCCTGGGAGTACTGGACTGGGACTTTTAAGAGAGTCCTAGTGGGAAGGCGTGACTAGCAGGGTACAGCAGGTTGAAGGTGGTGAAGGCAGTAACTCACTGAAGCAGATATTACGAAGTGGTTTCGCTGTGTCATGAATTGGCAGAAGTTAGAATTCATGGGCTATCGGATCAGGTCCCAATGGCTCAATGGTCTACGAACCCCGGCTACGGGTGCTTACTGCTGAAGCGGGGTCCCAGACTAGGACGAAACAACTGTCCAGTACTCTGTTCTAGTTTTCCAATGGTCCTCTAAATGATGTCAGCTCATGATGAAATCCTCCAACCAATCAGACAATCTCTGGAAATCCCAGCACTTGAAAATAATAAGAGAATTTGTAAAAATCCGAAACTCTGTGCCCTATAAAGTCGATGACCATTAAATCTGCATGGTGATAACCTAAAAGAGTCATGACATCAAAATATTGCTGTTAGATGTCCCTGTTTTAATTAATCAACTAACGAATCATCGGAAGCAAAGCTGAAATGGATGTACAAGTGTCTAGACCATAAATCAGTACGCTATGATTAGACCACTGAGACAAATTTCAGTGACCTGTAACTTCCGAATTCAATGGATCTGATATCTCACTTTAGTCCCATTGATGACTAATCATCTTTATTCTAAGCATTTTTGACCCCAAAGTTTACGATTACTCATTATTATATCGTTATAATTTTCTTACTGAATGTAATCACTAGTGAACAGCGTGTTGAAATGAAGCTGCTTATTATCATCCCTTGTTGAGTCATATTTGAGTGATTCTGACACACAACATTCTAATCCTGTTCATTTTTCACTACTTTCGTAAATAAGAGTTCATTCATGCACCGGATAAACAGTTAGATTTCTCAAATCTTAAATAGAAACCATGTAATTGTGAGTAAAATGAGCATACTTATATATGACCCAGAGACAACAGCGGACTTGATGACGCCACTACTGGAGAAGGTGTGGAAAGAAGGCAAAGTACCTGAGGATTGGAAGAAAGGATACTTATTCAAACTACCAAAGAAAGGAGACCTAAGTCAGTGCAAGAACCGGCGCACAAGCAAAATACTAAGCCGCATCATCCTGGAGAGAATCGAGCAAGCCCTGGATGAAAAACTTCGACTGGAACAAGCTGGATTCAGGAGAAACAAGTCATGTATTGATCAAATCGCCACATTACGGATCATCATTGAACAAAGCTTGGAATGGGTCAGTCACCTCTCTATCTCAACTTCATCGACTTTGAAAAGGTCTTCGACAGCGTCGATCGAGAGGTGATTTAGAAACTACTTCGCTACTACCAAGGGGTGCCGCCAACAATTATACATCTCATCCAACAGCTGTACTACAATGCTGCATGCCAAGTAATCCACAACGGGAAACTTACGGAATCCTTCGAAGTGAGGACAGGAGTAAGACAAGCTGGCTGCCTACTATCTCCAATGATTTTCCTGATTGCATTAGATTGGATAATGAGACAAACAGTTGGCAATGAGGAAACAGGCATAAAATGGACACACACAAAAAAACTTGGATGATCTGGACTTCGCCGATGATATATGTCTGACTTCCCAGAAACTGGATGAGATGCAAGTGAAAAGCAACAAGTTGGCAGAAGAAGAATCCAGAGAAGATAGGACTTCAGGTGAAAATAGAGAAAACGGAGGTGATGAAGATTCCTGGCCAACAACAACAACAACAGACAACGATCAGCATAAATGGGAGGAGTCTGAAAGAAGCAACCTCTTTTACCTACCTGGGAAGCATCGTTTCAAATACAGGCCTACGGAACTGACGAGGATATCAAAGCAAGAATCGGAAAAGCAAGACAACCTTTCACTACTCTCAAGTCTGTGTGGAGATAGATCAACAGCAGTTAGCATCAAAAATAAGATCCGGATTTTCAACTCCAATGTGAAGTCAGTGTTACTATACGGATCAGAGACTTGCACTGCGCATCATGAAGAGCACCCCAAACAAACTACAAACCCTCATTAACAGCTGTCTTCGCTCAGTACATCGCTCAAGATCAGATGGCCAGAAAAGATAAGCAATAGGGATCTCTGGCGATGAGCGAACCAACCAGGAACCGATTGTGCAGCAAACAGGCGGGAAGAAATGGAGATGGATTGGCCATACTCTTAGGAAACCACCAAGTGACATCACTAGACAAGCAATTGCTCGAGTGGAACCCGAAGGGGAAGCAGCGAGTTGGGTGACTTGGAGGAGGTCATGTGAAGAGGAGATGAAAACGTGTGGGCAGACTTGGAGCCAGGTGAAGACTGTAGCAGAGAACCGAACGCAATGGAGACGCACGGCTGAAGCCCTATGTTCCTCTAGGAATTAAAGGAAACAATAATAATAATAAATTATGTTAGTCTTAAATTAATATTTTCTTTTTATTATAGCTTGACTCCACACAGTATTTTTGTTACAAGTATGGAATTTTCAGCATGTGATTTCAGTAGCTCAAATTTAGCAGGCCGACCATTGATATCAGGTGTGCGTCGGCCGGGGATCGAATCCCGGACCATATGCATGGTCGTTTGGTAACTGTAACAAATTCTGAAGTTGAGTACATCTCCACCAAATATTTAGGTGGTCATATCATAGAAAGGCAATCAGGAAATCATTTATTCGAATTCTCCCTAGAAAGTTGTAATGCTTTCTATGGATGTCACGAATCAATCAGAGGGATGTCATAGACTCTGATCTCGTGTTTAATTGGCATTTTTGAGCTTTCTTAAAAGGAATTACCTTGTCTTCCATATAAAGTCATGAGAATTGACAGAAATTCGCATATCGTAGTCACAAATTATTCAATTTGAACAGTTCATACCTTTGTGTGATGATTATAAGTAAGGGCGACGAAACTGAAGTTCAAGACATTGACCATTGACCTAAATTTCGTGATTGTTGTCAACAATCAATGATTCTAAAGAAAGTTAAATTTACTGTAAAAATCAAAGCCTTATCACTTATTACGAAATTCAGAGACCCAAACACCTAAAAGAGCAAACTAGAAACACAGTCATTTTTTATTTCTTTACGTTTCAAGTGTGGAACATAGGGCTTTTAGCTATGTGGGCTTTGAAGTTTCCGTAGCAGTGCTGTTTACTCTTACTAGATGGGGTTGCTAGCCCCATGCCCAACCCTCTCTCTTCACCAGTCTTATTACTGTCGCAGAGAGGTAAATGGGTGCGTCGTTGGATAATGAGAACAACATGAAATATACTAAAGCAGGTGCATTCTAAGCTATCCTAGTGATCTAAGCAGGCTATCAGTAGAACTGGGTATATTTATCGGCTAGTGATCTGCGCATCGGTGACACAGAGGTAAGAACGCTCATCGACCATGCACATGGTCTGGGGTTCGATCCCTAGCCACCAACGCACTCCTTTACCTCGCTCAGCCAGTAATAGGACTGGTAAAGTGGAACGGTTGGGCACCCTGTAAAAATAAACACTGCTACAGAAACTTTAAAGCTGAAGCTTGAAACCCTATGTTCCACTGGGAACGTGAAGGAATTAATATATATATATATATATATATAATAGTGATATGTTTAGTTGTCTATTTTTAGGTGATGCATAGCACCTATTGGTCAGGTGTATGTTTCAGTCACTAAGCTACTTGACACAACACAAGTGTACTGTGCAGTGTACTGTATTTCGTTATTATATATATTTAGAATCAGTTGACAGAAATCTTTGAACCAGATATATGGCCTATTGTCACCGATGATATTCTTAATTGTGGTGGACTGGATTATATGTCAGGCTGTGCACACAGAGTGAGAAGACAGGAATACGCTGGACCACCGATAAGAATACTCTAGATAATCTGGATTTTGTGCGTGGATGATTTATGTTGAATGTCACACAAACTCGAAGACGTAAAGGCGAAAATTAACAAGTTAGCAGAAGAAGCAGATAGTGAAGACAGGACTTCGAGTGAACACAGAGAAGACAGAGGTGATGAAGGTAAGCAACCAACCAACAGCAACATTAACAACAACAACTAGCACCAATCACCATCAACGGGGAGAGATTTAACAGAGGTTACTTCCTTCACTTATCTGGCTAGAAAGTACTCTTTCAACCACAGTCCGGCAGAACGGATGAAGATGTCAAAGTCAGAATTGGAAAGGCAAGATACGCCTTCATCAACCTGAAACCAGTTTAAAAATCTTCTCCACTATCTCAGCCAGCATAAAGAATAAGACTCGGGTTTTCAGGAAAATTGTGAAGTCAGTCAGTTCTTGTATATAGGCGAGAAACTTGCACTGCGTGTCAGTTACGAAAAGCATTTCCAACAAGTTACAGACTTTTATCAACAGGTGCTCACTTAGCTGGCTTTATATTGAAGATCAAACGGTTAACCGGCTGGCCAAAAAGAATTAGCAACAAGAAACTGCGGGAACAAACCATACGTTAAGGATGCCTTCGAATGACATCGCTCTCAATGCAGGCCATCCCTCGAGTGGAATCCAAATGGGAAGCGACGAGTTGGTCGTCGGTGCGAGAGTAACATAGAGGAGATGAGAGACTATGGGTAGTCGTGGACCTAGCTGAAGAGGATGGCAGAAAATAGAACATAGTAAAGATGAATTGTTGAAGCCCTATGTTCCACTTGGAACCCAAGGGAATAATAATAACATTATAATAATGGCTTACGTTAGGCTGCCAATACCTCGTGGGCAGTATGAATTGCAAAAAGCACACCAGACAATGCAGACAGGTGCATTTCGCTTTGTAGTTGTATCGCTTTTTAGAAGGGATGTTTATGGTAATATTTTTAGTCCTACAAAAAGTATTTTTGTATTCCTGAGATGCATTTAGCTAAAACAGTTATCGTTCCACTTTATTCGATCTTACCATTTACTGAAGACTATTCAATGAAGGAGAAATCCATTAAGTCGGAGATAATCTAATCCCCTTTTAAACTGATTATTTGTTTGATAAAATTTTCTATAATTTAAAACTATGCAAAACTTAGTTTTATGTTTATTGAATTATGTAGCTTTGTTTACCCCTTTGGTTATAGTATAACATTTTGGCATTTAATTTTCTCCTTCACTTAAGGATTGAGTTTTCAGACGAAGTGTCTTGAGTAGGTAGTTACATGGATTCTAGTGGAAGGTCGTGATCAATAGGGTACAACAAGTTGGATTTGAGGACAAATACTCCCCAGTGATGATAGTGGCTAGTGCCAGTCCCGCTAGATCGAGAATTGGAAGAAGTTGGAACTCATCGTCTGGCCATTAGATCGGTTCCCAGTGGCTGGATGGTCTATGAGCTCGCCTTGTAACCGGGAGGTCCTGGGCCCGAACCCTGGCGATGGGTGCGTACTGATAAAGAGTCATAAACTAGGATGAATCAGCTGTTCAGTAGTCTCTGTTGGTTTGCCAATGTTTCTCTAAACGATGTCAACTCATGCTGGGATCCTGTAACCAGTCAAATCCCCGCAAGCCAACACTAGCAGGATCTTGGAATTGAATCCAGCTTCGCCTACTCCAATCAGGGCAACTCAGCAGTAGTACTATTAGCCCTGAGACGGTATAAGTGACACATAGCTTGGTGCACGGAAGATCTACTCCGGGTAATTGAGTTCAAGTAAACATAAATGATAACATAGCTAATCAAAACTAATAAATATCTTTTAAAGTTCGGTAGCATACTTTTACTTATTCATGCAAATGTTTAGCCTAAACTGTTGAATTAATTATTTACCTCGCTAAGCCAACAATAGGACTGGTAATGAGGGAAGGTTGGACATGAGGCTAGCAACCCCATCCCGGAAAAATAAATACCACTGATACAGAAACTTCAAGCCTCTAGCTTGAAGCCCTATGTTCCACTGGAAACGTGAAGGAATTAAAATAAAAGCCTACACCAAGACTTAGCCTACCATGTAGTAGTATCTTTTGATTTCACTTAATATCTTTACATACTAAACGCGTGTGCGATCATTGATATAACTATTATATTAAAATGTTCCTAGTTAACTGACTAGCAAACATTACTATTTGACATGAATGATTTCCAACTACTCAAATCGGTTAGTAGTATATGTCATCATGCTAACTTGCTCGATCTTTTGATGTAATTTATTGTATCAGGTGGGCAAATATGTCATTTGAAGAATGTAATGTATTGTTATCATGTGGGTCAAATATTGTCATTTGAATATTTTAGATTTTGGAGGGGAAACTTCAGTAGATATTATCAAAGCTCAAACTGCCTTATTCACAAATGATGAATTCATTGGTTTTGAGAAGACCATAGACTACAATTCAGCCTGCTTCTAAAAGTCTTTGCCGAGGATGTAGGAATCGTACTTTCCTCTTACGTTTCAATCTTTAACAACAGATAATGATATATTCATCTAAGTGGGGTGAGACAGAAGATTCTTTATCAATGTTACTGGATAGTTGCTTCAGTCTAATTTCGGATTCTTTTGTGGTACCCATTCAAGAACCCACTAGGGATTGACTTTGGGACCTTCTGCTCACAAGTAAAAATCTCCTCGGTCACTCAGACACTTGTGCGCGAACTTAGAGACGAAACAGCTGTGCATTTCTCTCTGGTTTTTTCAGTGATCTTTAACTGATGTTAGTACGCGATGAAGCCTATGTTGAAATCAATCTAAATCCCTACAAAGACCGATAACCTAAATACCAGTCACCAGCTCATTGACGGCTATGGCTACTCGGAAAGGGTTCTGAAGCTTTACTGAGATTTTGTGACCAGCGGATTGTCCAAGATCAAAGTGTACTGGATGCCCATCGATGGTGGTAGCTGCCCATCACGAACTGACAGAATCAAAATTCCCAGGAAATTGAATTACAGTCCAAGTGGATGGATGGTCAGAATGGCCAATCCATCTCCATTTCTTCCTGCCTGTTTGTTGCACAATCGGTTCCTGCTGGGTTGGTTTGCTCCCAGAGATCCCTTAGCTGATCTTTTCTAGCCAGCCATCTGATCTCTAGTGGTATTGAGCGAAGACAGCTGTTGAAGAAGGTCTGTAGTTTGTTCGAATCTTATTTTTCATCCTGAGCGCTGTTGACCTACACATAGACTTGAGAGAAATGAAAGCTTGCATTGCTTTCCCGATCCGAGCCCTGGTATCCTTATCAATCCCGTTCGCCTGTAGTTGAGACGATGCTTCCCAGGTAGGTGAAGGAAGTTGCTTCTTTCAGATTTCTCCCATTTATGCTGATTGTTTTCTGTTGTTGTTGTGGCTGTTGGTGTTGGCCAGGTATCTTCATCGCCTCTGTTTTCTCTATGTTCACCTGAAGTCCTTCCTGTCTTTGATGCTTCTTCTACCAATTTGTTGCTTTTCACTTGCATATATTCCAGTTTGTGGGAAATCAGACATATATCGTCGGCGAAGTCCAGATCCTCCAAGCTTTTTGTGTGAGTCCATTTCATGCCTGTTTCCTCATTGCCCGCTGTTTGTCGCATTATCCGATCTACTGCAATCAGGAAAATCATTGGCGATAGTAGGCAGCCAGCTTGTCTTACTCCCGTCTTCCCTTCGAAGGATTCCGTAAGTTTCCCATTGTGGATTACTTGGCATGCAGCATTGTCTACAGCTGTTGGATGAGATGTATAATTGTCGGTGGCACCTATAGGGCTTGGTTGTTTCCAAATCACCTCTCGATCGACGCTGTCTGTGAAGGCCTTTTCAAAGTCGATGAAGTTGAGATAGAGAGCTGACTGCCATTCCAAGCTTTGTTCAATGATGATCCGTAGTGTGGCGATCTGATCAATACATGACTTGTTTCTCCTGAATCCAGCCTGATCTGTTCGAGGTTTTTCATCCACGGCCTGTTTGATTATCTACAGGATGATGCGGCTTAGTATTTTGCTTGGAATGGAAGGCGCGTAATGCCACGTCATTTCTGGCATTGACTTAAGTCTCCTTTCTTTGAAAGTTTGAATAAGTATCCTTTCTTCCAATCCTCGGGTACCTTGTCTTCTTTCCACACCTTCTCCAGTAGTGGCGTCATCAAGTCTGCTGTTGTCTCTGGATCCATTTTCAATACTTCTGCTGGGATTCCATCTGGTCCTGCTGCTTTTCCAGCTTTTAGCAACTTGATTGCCTTCAGGACTTCTGATTTCGTTAGGGGGAGTTGGTGTTCACTGGTAGTTCTGCTTCCGTCGTTGGTATTGTTGGGCGCGTTGTAGGTGGCGGTCAATTTAGGAGTCTTTTGAAGTGTTCAGCCCAGTGTTTCCTTTGCTCCACTTCTTTGGTGATTGACTTTCCATTGTCATCTTTCACTGGCTTGACGTATGCGTAGACATCCAGTTAATGAGTGTCAGGTGGTATGAAATGCTTGTCGCTGATCACACCGGTAACCACCGTGAAGCACACAACAATAAAGTGTCTAAAAAAATATCAATTATTCATCTCGTATATATTTTTTAATATAAGAATTTGTATGGTATTGCATTGCAGTTATTGAACAAGAATTATTGTTATTCTATAATAGTGTGTGTGTGTATTTGTATGCTCACGCGATATAATGATGTCACTGACTTACACCACAGTATTCGTGATTCCTAATTAGTGAACATTGTTACATAACTGGTGCATACTGTGATGTAATTGTTTGCAAAAAGTGACCGCTATTGTAACCGACATTGTGTAATGCATACAGGCATCGGATGATTTTTACTTGTAAGTGATAACTGGGTTACTTATATTTTAATAATCAATTATTTTAAGCATTTAGCATAGGTTTTTAAAAAAAGTAATGTTCTTTTATAGTTTAATGAAGCTCTTATAAGTTGAAATACATTCTTCAGGAGGCCTACTGTGTGTTGGTTTGAAAGAAAGACAATTTTCATACACACGTGAAAATGAAAGTAAACTCAGTTTGTATTTTAATTACCATAAAGACGGAGTAAAAAGAAGTTCTTGGGTTATCAAGTAAGTAGAAATTGACGATGTATAGTGTAAAAATAATAATAATAATTACTGTTATGGTTATTGTTCCCTTGGGTTTCGAGGGGAAAAAAGGGCTTCAACAGCACACCTCCATTTTTTCCTGTTCTCTCATGCCCTATCTGACCGGCTCTATGATTGTCCATAGGCTGTCATCTCTTCACACGATCTCCTCTATGTCACCTTCGAAGAGACGCCCCATTCCTCGTTTTCTATCCACGTCTTACTCGAGCGATGTCATTCGATGGTATCCTTAAATGTGTATCCAGTCCACCTTCATTTTCTTCGGCGTATTTGTTGAGGAATGCATCCTTGGTTGGTTCCCTTCCAAAGAGTTTCTTGTTGCTAATTCTTTCTGACTGGCCAGTGAAGGCGGCAGCTGTTGATGAGGATCTGAAATGGCCTGTTGGAAATGTTTTCAGTGATGCGGATGTCAAATGTCTAAATGATACAGAGTAAAAATAATACTTCTAGGTAAATTCGGTCACAAATTGATGTCGTTTCGAGAGGCACTTGCAATGCTGAGAGTACTGGAGAGAGCTTATTTTTGAAATTTTACTTTGGGTCCTACAGCAGTGCATAAAACATGTAACCTCATTAGGAATTGAAATGAAACAAGTTGGAATCCCTGGAGAAGGAAGCTTTACCGGAAAAGTTTCACTCTGCACATCAAAATGTACCAAAGGAGTGCGACTACACCAATCACCTTGGGAAGCTCAGTTAGCAAGTTAGTAAGACCAGGCTAGTAACACTATAATCATGGATAAAATATGGTTAATGAAGTGTTACGATACTAAATGGGATATTTGATAACTTTTAGATTAGGTTTGGAAAAGGTTTAGTTAAGATTTAGACTAAGAGCAGGCTAGGGTTAGGTTAACATAAAAGGAAGATATTAGGTTTCGTTTAAGGATACTTTCGCGTAGATAAGTGTTAGGGTAGGAAGACCTAAATGAATACATGTGCAACACTGAGAGGCGTTTTTGTCGCACACACAAACATCAGAGAAAGGTGTTCAATGTGGCAACAGTTTCATACCTTCCTACTCATAATTCTCATAAATGTAGGTATTTCACATGGTAAAATCGCTTTTATCATTTGATTGGTGCGTTCAAGGTTGCCTGTCCCTCGCCATATTTTGGTGCTTAAAGTTTAATTTTGCCATTTCTCCCACTGACGCTGGATGATTAACGTGACTGTCTCTTTATTTGAAGGTTGTGTAATCGATTTCTGAAGGGATCACAGGTGCACATTGTCAGAGAGTTGCAAATTAGAAGAAAACAGTTGTCTGTTTTTTCTTAGCCCCTGAATGATTTTTAAAAACAGACGCTTATTAGCAATGAAACCTCTGTTCGAAATGATCAAATTTATATAGAGATGAGTGTCAAGTTGGATCCATATATTTGCTACAACAGCTATGATGGTGTAGTACACAAAAGGAGAGGCTTTCAACGAAGAGTTACTGCTTTCAGCAGGACCATTCTCAAGCTGTACAATCACATATACATGAAGTAAACGTTCATGGCAGTAAAAGGGATATTTCCAAAGATGTTTTATTGAAATTGTAGGTTTCAGATAACAATTATATAACACAGAATACGTTGATCGGGTGGAAAGTAAGATAAAATTAAATACGTAAATTGCCCGACATATTGTAATAGACAGGATTGAGTAGGACTCAACTAAAGTTGAAGGAGGATCAAGTTAAGGTCAGTGTCATAAGGAGTAGCAATGTGATGGTGGGCCGAATTCCAGTGGGTGCGTACTGCCGATGATTCCCAAACTAGGCGGATGAAACAGTTATCCAGTACTCCCAGCTGGTTTTCAATGGTTCTCTAACTGATATCAATCCGTGATCAACTCGTAAAAACAAAACTAACCCTTACAAACCAAACTATAGAGGCAAATAATATAATTAAAAAAAAAAACTGAAACATCAGGATTAGCAAAAATCACATATCAAGTAATCAGAGAAAAATAGGTCAGTTGTAGGTCAAGTGATTGAACACACTTATTTTGTGTGCAGAGTTCAGGACTTAACATGTAGATTACCATAGCTTCTATGGTTTGAAGAAGTTTGATTCGTACTGCTTTGTTAAGATTCTCTCGCACTCTGTAGAGGACTCTGAAGTTAGTTTGCCAGTTCGCTCCGTGTTCAGAGTTGGTCAGGTGTTCCGGAAGTGAGCTGCGGAGAGGGATCTTTTTTTCTCCTACACTAAGCTTAGTATTTTTTCCCCTGCTCACCACTATGTTTCTACACCCGTACAACTAGCTAGCCAGATATCTCGTGTAGTGTAGAGTGATTCAGCTCTGATGAGCTGCCTATAACGACCTTTCGGTGTGTAGATCACTTCGATTTGACCAGCAAGCACTAATGGTTGGTATCGGTGTGGTATGCAACTACTCATCTCAATCAGGCAGTAGTATGTGGTTTTAGGAGTAACTCTTCCTCGAATGCCTCTTCCTTCTTCATGACATAATAGGGATTTGTTGGACAATATGACACACTTAGCTTGAATACACAATGCCTGAGAGATCAGCTGTGAATCTTACCTCTATTATCATAGGATAAATTTTTGAGTCATCCAGTGATATAATATATAGTAAATCAAACTCACTGTTATTGGATATATCTAATACTAACAAAGAAATCCATCTTTTTTCAAGAACTAGTTTGTAGGAATTCTATTTATTCGGGTTAGACCATGGATTGATTTAGGCTAGAGAACCACTGAAAACCAGAGAGTACTGGATAGCTGTTTCATCCACCTGGTTTATGACTCATCTACAGTACGCACCCACCATCATGGTTCGAACCCAGGACCTTCCGGTTACAAGGCAAGCTCGCATACCATTTAGCTGCTGGGACCAGTTGCAATGGCCAGCCCGTGAATTCTAACTTCTACCAATGAGTGAGCCTAGCGCAATCACCAACCAGTATCATCGGTGGGAACTTCATCCCTATACCGACTGGACGAACCCCCTGATCACAACTTCTCACTAGAACTCCTGGCAACTTGTAGCCTGCAGCCAGTCACTAGCTGGCATCCTGTTGGCTGAATGGTTAGTGAGCTTACCTTCTAACCAGAAGGTCCAGTGGGTACGTGCTGCCGGTGAGTCCTGAACTAGGAAGAAACAGCTGCCAGGTACTCCAATACTGGTTTTCAATGGTTCTCTATCTTGAAAGAAATCCATGTTATTTTCAAGTATATTTCATCAGAAAACAGGATGAAACTGAATCTGTGACTCATATGACGGATCATTAGTCATTCATAGAAACATTTTACTACCTACCTGTACTTTGGGAATGCTTTAGTGGTTCTCACTTCATCTAATTTTCGATTTAGTAGAGTGACTGTAAACCGATACTTTCAGAGTGCAACCGTCATTCCATTCAACGGAGTTAATCTAACTAGTCGCTATCCTTTATATACAGCCACAAAAATCCATTTGAAAGAGATTCACTGAGTAGTAATCATGCCTATTAAAATGTATCGCATCATTTTTATAACAATGATAACTTTATTCTGAATGATGTTTATACAATGTACATTCTGTTGTATTTTCGTTTCATCCATGATCTTCAAATTAAAGAGCAACTGACTGGAGATCGTGTGACACAGTTCTATCTGACCTGACGCCCACATTCCGACCCCCAACACCTCCTCTATTCCCAACTCTCTCCTTGTATCTCATCAGGTAGTACCAGAAATCAGCATAAAATAATCTATGCTCGTATAACCAAGTACAGGAACTCAACGATACCATACCTGGCCCATGTTCTAAGCGACAGAGACAATGTTAAGCGCGAAACCTATGACTTGCTTTGTTAATAATAACATAATTTTAGGCTCTTTTATTTCTATCTTATTTTGTATTCTATAGTGAACACCTTTCTAAACATACTTAGCCACCTAAATTATTAACATTGGCTTACTTTTTTGTAATTTACTCTATTCCTTCTTTTGTGTATCTACTGGTTCCGACTATATTAGCACTATGAGTATTACAAAATTTTCCTGTCATTAACCATCATGTAATTATTAGTTTTGTGGTTGTTTTTTCTTATTTTCTATACTTTTCGGCAATATTAACTGACAATCATTGGTTGTGAACGCCATTGTCACCACCTTAAAATTTTGTATTATTCAGGATTACTCACACTTCCACTACAAACACCGCATTAGACCTGACAATAAAAAACAAAACAACAATCCTGAAATGTTATTTTATGATTGTTTAGTGTTGCTTCAACCAAATTAACTGATCTTCTTGGCGATAAACATTCTTAAATATCATTTCATAACTTCTTGTTTGACTATAGCTTTACTGTCACCATGCATAATCATATCATAGCTTCCACTACCCAATACTGAGATATTATTATATGCTGTTTATTTTCCTTTCTACTTCTTGGTATTTTTTCGCATTTAAAAAAAATTATTTTTGTTTTTTTGTTGGTGTCTTTATATTTATTTTTTTTGAAATACTCCTTTTAAATGTTTGATAAAATTAGATGCAAATATTGTAGATATGTGCTGAAAATTCCACACTGTACCACTAGTACTGTTTCTGGAATAAAGCAAATTATTATTATTATTATTATGATATCTCTTCCTTTCTTCCTTCGAGAAATATACACCACTTGGTTAAATGCCAATTATAAAATGTTCAGGAGTACATTTCAGGAATTAAGGACACCAATCAGGAACAGTCATCTTGTGTATTGAAATAAGGTGCCATTGGCGATAGTGTTTTTCACATGCTTTGTAGAAACTTGCAAACCAATAGATTGTAAATATTTTGAATACCCGCTTGAGTAAACAATACTATTACAAGTCAAATTTTACTAGATTTAAACAAATAGAATAAGAGAAATAATATGCAATATATTGATGGAGGTTTTTTCGATAGCCCAAGTTTTAAGCAGGCCGCCCTTGTCCCTTTAACCATTCATTGTTTTGACAGCTTATTACGGGCTTTTATATAAGCGAAATGTCAAATTGCCTCCAGTACCGAATGACACGTATACTTCATAATTCTGAATTGTCTGAAATTATTTGTTGAAATTCGCTTTCTTTTTTTCTCCTCTCTCGAATTTCCAAAGTCGGAATTCATTCAAATGAAATGCCATTCAATCAATAAGACGTAATAGGTAAACGAAATTTTTGTCACTTTCCAGTAATTGTCAGTAACTCTGATTTATTACCTAGACCAGTGTTAGTTCAATGTTAGAATACTCCTCGGTAGACGTACCCTTAAATGTTGCTTAACCGTAAGTCTGGAAAACAGAGGGAAGGTTGGGTGTGAGTCTAGCTACCCTACCTTGTAAAAAAACAACAACAATAGCAACATCAAAGATTGCTCGAAATGTCATATTATATCGGAAAAATGGCTTAACTAAAACAAAAACAAAAAAACACCACACAGCCCTGAAACATCAGTGTTTTAAATCCTAAAATGTGACAAAGTTGAAGCGCTTTGTCATCATGAATAAATCGGTTTATTGCGATAAAATGCATTGAATGCTTGAAGAGTATGTCGAATTTAAAACCAAAAGTTCTGCGAAAAGTTTTCACTTTTTTGAAAGGCAGATTCAGTGCCAGTTTAATCCCTGGATTTATAAAAAATGAAAGCAGCTCAAACCCCACTGGGTTTAGCGTACTGAAAATTCATGACCCAGTGAAACTGCCAACACCCATTCTATTATAATTAATAATCGTTCTTTAGGTTTCGAGTGTAATATAGGCCTTCAGCAACACAGTCACTTTTGACTGGCTCTACAACTACCTACAAGCTTACCTTTCCTCTCCACATGATTTCCTTTACGTCACACACTCCGATTTGCAGGCTGTCACTCCCACTAGAAGGACTGACCTAGTTTATTAACCTGTTCTAAGCCAAGAAGACAGAGAAGGTTGGGTGCAGGACTAGCAACCGCACTCCATAAAGGTCTAAGCCATCACTACTGAAATTTCACAACACAAAAAAATAAACTCATTTTCCAGTGGAATTGTGAGAAACTTATAAATCCGAGGATAGCTGAAGCTGGCGGGAAGCCAGTTGGTCGATGTGTCATAGCCTGATGAAAGCCAAAGTAAGCATGGGAACTTGGAGTTTCTACAGTGTATTTTAGGCTGATGAAGTTTCTCATATTGCAGAGTAAACCGGAATATATGGTATAGAAGTGTTAGGAATCTGTGAGGGAAGATGGAATGGAATTAATGGTCTCTCCAAATCTTCCTTTTTACTAAACAGTCAACCTTATTTGCAACCAGCTTGACTTCAAATTGAGTTATGCTTTGAAGATGTCGCCCCGTAGGGCAATGAAGGATTGGCAAATAAAGCATCCAGCTTAGAGAACACAACTACATCAGAAACATCCACCTCAGCTACAAATCTTCTCCATAATATATCTGAAGCCATTCTTGATATATGTAAACTGATGTGCTTGTATCAAAGTTGGAGAATTTTCTAGAAGGGACCTTAACACGGCATACTTTCACTCTCGAAGATACTGATGTCGCCGTCTCAGATTTGAAGCCTCCTCATGCAATGCTGAAATCTCCGAAGATGACATTGAGCTTTCCAAGTGAGTTACAGTGATACAGTTCGGTCAGTAGTGAAACTAAGGTCTATAAACACACACACGTCGTTCGTTACTGCCTAGCGACTAATGCTGCATAAATTTTATGGTGAATTTCATCTTTGAAAATTTTTTCTTGTAAATTAATTGAATTTTTTACAAGTACTGGCGACAAAAACAGTAATTCTTAAAAACAAATTCCATGTAAATAACATGTCGGCCGTTACGAATAATTATGATCTAATAAAATTTAGAGCATAATTAGAGTATTAATAAAAGTGACTATGTTTTTATTCTAAACCATGTTATCATTTTTCGTGTTTTTTTTGAAAGAATATAATATCAGCTACAATTAAATTTGATACTAATGTTAAAACCATGTTTTAATTTTTAATGTAAATAGTATATATATATATATATATATACATCAAGACGCATTATACTTCCGCGTATATTAGGAATAATACTGCAATACATCCTACCTATATATTGGGTATAATTAATATATCGTCTGTCGACATATTCAAAGAATTAATTCTGATTTCTGCTATTACTGAAAAGACCAGTGTCAAGAAGAAGAAGAAGAAGGATGAACCAGAGAAGAAGGTGAAATCACTGAGAAGATTTCACGGAAAATGCCACTTCAGGCATGAATATAAGAACAACAAAGTTCAACGAAGAGTCTCTTTTCGGCGAATCAACTCACTTAGCTGTACAATCGCATTTATATATAACTATTTTTTATTATTTTTTATTTTGATTACAGCTTGATGCCATACCGTATTTTCAGTACAAGTGTGGAATTTTCAGCATGGATATCGGTAGCCCAAATTTTGCAGGCCGACCATAGATATCGGGTGTGCGTCGGCAGGGAATCAAACCCCGGACCATGTGCATGGTGGGTGAGAGTCCTAACCACTGTGTGTGTGTACATAAGGATTGTCAAACAGAAATAAAATTTGCATGGAGGATTTCATCATGAGCTGACATCAGTTAGAGAACCACTGGAAAACCTGGGAGTACTGGACAGCTGTTTCGTCCTAGTTTACGACTCTTCATCAGTACGCACGAAACAGCTGTCCAGTACTCCCAGGTTTTCCAGTGGTTCTCTAACTGATGTCAGCTCATGATGAAATCCTCCATGCAATCAAACAAAATCCCTACAAAACCAATACTTGAGAAATAAAAATTAGTTAGGGTTATTGTTTACGTCATCAAAATGTTTCAAAAATGTGATGAATAATCAAATTGTAAATAGGAGGGGGTGAAGATTGGTAAGTAATGACACGGATTGCCCAATATTAAAGACACCCAGAAGAATAGGGTGTCAACGAGAGAGCATGGAGACACGTGTCCAAAAAATAAATTATGTAATAGGTAGAAAGAGTAAATAAAGGGTTGGTTAAGAAAAAGATGTTACTAAGATGTCACACAAAAATTCAGAAAAAAAGGAGTATTAGAAAATTAGTAGAACTTGGAATTATATCCAAGGTAGGAGGAGGGTGTGGAGAAGTTTCTTCTATGTACATAAATCAGAGTTTTCTATCCAAATCGGTAAGGCCTCAGCAATGCAAAGTATGCCGAAGCTTACCATTTTCTGGGGGCTTCTTTTGACTTTGTAGATAACTGTGGATGAATTCGCCTGACACATACTTAGTGATCAGTGTTGAATATATGTTCACTTATAGCACTCAACGAGGCGTTTGGAGTAAATACAGGAGTTAGACAAGGGTGCTTATTATCATCAGTGATATTCCTAATTGTGGTGGACTGGATCATGCGTCAGACAGTGGGAAACGAGAAGACAGGGATATCCTGGACCAGACGTGAAGAATCTAGAAGACCTGGATTTCGCGCGTGGATGATTTATGTTTGATGTCACACAAAATCGAAGACTTACAAGCGAAAACCGACAAACTGGTCGAAGAAGCAGCCAGAGAAGACAGGACTCCAGGTGAACATAGACAAGACGGAAATTATGAAAATAACCAACCAACAACAACAACAGCAGCACACATCCAGTGCCAATCACCATCAACGGGAGGGATTTGAAAGAGGTTACTTCATTCACTTATCTAGGGAGCATTGTCTCAACTACAGGAGGAACGGACGAGGATGTCAAATCGAGAATCGGGAAGGCGAGAAACACATTCATCAACCTGAAACCAATCTGGAAATCTTCGTCACTCAGCATCAACAACAAAATTCGGATTTTCAATACAAACGTCAAGTCAGTTCTTCTATACGGATCAGAAACTTGGCGGGTCACAAAGAATATTTCCAACAGCCTGTTGCAGACCTTTATCAACAACTGTCTTCGCTCTATACTGAAGATCAGATGGCCGGAAAGAATCACCAACAAGAAACTATGGGAACAAACAAAACGAGAACCAATCGCCCAACAAATATGCAGGAGAAAGTGGAGATGGATTGGACACTCGCTGAGGAGGCCACTGGGTGAAATCGCGCGTCAGGCCAACGCTCGAGTGGAACCCGAAAAGGAAGCGGCGAGTGGGACGTCGGTGCAAGCGTGACATGAAGGAGATCGTGTGAAGAAGAGTTGAAACAGTATGGACTAACATGGATGCAGGTGAAAAGTACAGCAGAAGACAGAAGCAAGTGGAGACGTGTATTTGAAGCCCTATGTTCCACTAGGAACCCAAGGGAACAATAATAATAATAATATAGCACTCCTTATTGTTCCACTGTTTCCTTGTTTGCAAACTGTGAAGAATTTCACTGGTAGATTTGTAGTCGAAGATCTTGTCTTTAATGGACTTTAAAATGAGATTTTAATTCAACTTTCAGTGGGTATTGTTGAATGCCAACTGAAACGTATTCACCTTTTGATTGGTTGGAGGGTTTCATCATGAACTGACATCAGTTAGAGAACTATTGAAAAAGTAACGTCAACTCATGATGAAACCTTCCAAACAATCAAACACAATCCCTAAAAAACCAATACTTGAAAACTAATCACTTCTTATTAACTGATTATTTAAATGCAGTGTGATCGAGAGCCATATAACATTATCCTAGCAAACGTGAAGCATACAGAGATGTATTATTGTGATACTATTGTTCACTTGGGTTCCGAGGGGGATATAGATCTTCAACAACACATCGCCTTTTGTTCTATTTTCTACTGTCTTCTTTAGCTAGGCCCATGATTAACCATGATCTCTTATCTCCTCCTGTCATGTCCTCCTATATGGTACTCTCGGACCTACCTCACTGTTGACTTCCCATTCGGGTTCCAGTCGAACCATGGTCTGACTGGTGCGCGATGTCTTTCGATGGTCTTCTTAGTGTGTGTTCAATCCACCTCCATTTTCTCCTACATATTTTTTGAGTGATAGGTTCTTGGTTAGTGTGTGCTCAGAGTTTCTTGTTGCTAATTCTTCCCCGCTCTTCATCTTCGGTATGGAGTCAGAGAAGGGGGTAACTGTTGATGACTGTTTGCAACCTGTCATGTATACAAAGATGATATATATTTAATAATAATATAATAGTAATCATTTTGTTCCAAACAATAATAATTATTATACATAATGGAATATTCAGCGTTTTTATACATTTTGTAACAATTTAGCTCCTTTTATAAATATGTACATAAGTAAAATTTAAAGTAGTAATATTAATAACATTAAAAAAGAACCCACTATAAACATAATGTTGGTAGAAACATAATGAAGTATAAGTAGATAGTATCATAGATAATGCACGTAGTAATAATAATCTTTGCTTATACCATGCAGTTCACATTACTGATTTAAAAAGTTTATAAATTCTTTTCTGACATCTGACTCTTCACACAAAACTTCTGATAAGTACGGTATGATAGAATTTTTATATTGAGTAGGTGTACGAGCATAAATTCTTATGAAGTTTTTTCTGGTTTCACCAGAAGAGATACAGGGAGAAAGTTGTTTGGTATCAGACAAGATAACTTTAGCCAACTTGCTTGCAAGAATATAAGTGCCTATCGACAACAGTGTCAGGTAGTTGAGGCAAAGGTGGACCACTAAACCTACTTACAGCCTTTAGTGTTCTACCTAATATGATATAGTCCTTTATTGAGAAGTCCAGGGAAGAATAATGGCGAACATTAAGGAAGAAGAATGGGCAGAACACATGAATTTGTAGTGTACACTGAACCTTTGAACTTTTGTTTGAACTCACTTACCCGACTTTTTATATTTATATTTAACAATGCCGCTACGTTTATCTGTCTACCTTTCTTAAAAGTAGTTCGAAGCAGTTTTTCTATTGAAAAGAACACTAGGACTGCATGTCGAACTACAGCAGCTTACTTTCAAGCCGCAACTATCGAAAGCTATCTGGAGAAGAGAGAGTTGACCATAGTTTGGCCACTCATGTAACCTACGGTGGTTTTAACCTCTCTGGAGTTGTTGAGCCTACGAATTATGGAATAGTGTTTATTGTTCTAGCAAGCGAAACAGCCCCTATTTGTCCCCACCATGCTTTTCCTGGGTCTGAAACAAAGCGATATACAGGTTATCCCCCCCTTAGAAGGTTGGTGGGAAACCAGCAAGCTTCGATATATAACAATAACAAGGCTTTGTACAATAACAGTGAATGGACAAAAAATTTGAAGATAGTGATAATAATTATAAAAAAGTCACAGAAAAGTATTATAAAAAAATGAATAAAAATAAATGATGTAAAAAAAGATAAAAAGAAAGGAACCAAACAACTTAGAAGCATGAAATTGCACCCAGCCACCAGCGTCATTTCTTCTTACATTCCGTCTTCCTCCACTAATCATGTACATAGTGTCTCTAGCTCACCGTAACTTTTTCTTCTTTCCTTTCGCGATATTTTAAAAAGATTATTATCACTATCAACCTTCTAAGGGGGGATAACTTGTAGTGTACATTGGACCTTTGCACTTTCGTTTGAACTCACTCACCCGACTTTTGGCACTTCTTCCTCTTTCGATTCGTGAATCTCCTGTACGTTTTTGGTTCGCTCTCTCGTTGTGCTTTCATCCAGCGCACTCTCCGAGCCTACCACAGTCAAGACTGCAGACAAGTGTATAACCTCTTATTTTTATCAAATTTCATATATCTTTTGTGTAAATATAACTCTGCCATCTCAAGTCTTTTTACCTTGATTCCGTTCGTTGGTATTTGCACATTAGGCAGAGTACAACTAAGGTCATAAAGAGGTGAAGAAGTTTTGTAAGAGTGGTTATTTTAAGTCTAAGTTAAACCCAAGCCTAACTCTTACAGATTAATAAATTGTAAGAACAGGGAAGAGGTTGAGTTATGCCAGAAAATGCAAACTTCCTTATGTAATAAGTCAAACGAAAGATATTTGTCTTTGAAATCAACAGGACATGAGACGACCAACAGATATTTGGGGAAAAACTAATGCCGAGATTGGAGGTTTTCTATTTACTCCCTATCACAGTGCCATAGATATTACAGAAATCATGCGACTGAATCAGTCCACACAAGTTTCGTTCCCGTCTGAAACGAAAATTAACAATATGATATTTGGATGGATTTATTTTGAGACCATTTAAACGAGATCATTTATTAACAGAGATAAAAATCAGTTCATATAAGAGCAATCCAAAGCAGAAGCTACTGGGACAGAAATGGTCAGATAGTCAATGTATTTAATGAAATCAGGTTTGGAAGAATTGGGTAGGTCATGCAAAAGAAAGAAAAAAGAAGTGGATAGAGTGCAGCCGGCGCCTTGAGGTACACCATTTTATGTTAGCAATGAAGTGGAGCGCTTTCCATTCAAAACAGTATATTGTTTCCTATGTGAAAAGTAAGAAGATAGCTAGCTACCTTGTGACCCAGGACTCAGTGTTTGCTGAAATCACCTTGTTTAGTAGAAGTGCCTTAAGAATGGAGTCAAGAGTAGTAGTGTAGTATGAAATGGAAGCTCGGAGAAACTTTGCATCTTTATCAAGATTTGAAACAGTATTGTGTTGGAGTACAACGACTGCATGTAATGTGATCCAGAAAATGATTTCGGTACAGACAACAACTTTATTTCTTTCCAGGTAACAGATACTATATCCCTGTGAAATGATTCACTAAAGATTTGAATAAGAGGATAAGACAGAATATCAGTACACTTTTAGCAAAATGCTGTTTCTCCTAATATTTACCACTTTTCCTCTACAAACTTCATGCAAGTGAAAACTATAATATGACTAGTTACAAATCCATACTTAAAAATATAGCGGAATTTGAATGTAACAACGAGGAATTCGGTGAAGACTGGGAGAGAATATCAGAGTGTTTTATTATTATTATTATATGCATTATGGAAATAAATGTCCCCAAAGACTGGCTCAAAGATTAAAAATACTGGAGTACTAACAACGTAAAGTTCTATAATTGAGTCTATAGACAGACAAATGAGGAAATAAGATTAGCGAAATATGATAAAACTAATGAAAATTTAGGTTTAGCCATAGTACGGTAATCAGTTAACAGATAATAAAAACCAAAGTAGTGAGTCAGAAAGACAAAGACTTCTTTCCGAGTTTTAACAGTTCAATAGAAACAGTCTAGTTTAACTTGGAGGCATTTCAGTTAATTTTGTTTATTTACCACTCTGGAATCCTGGAGAGAATGAAAGATGCACTGCCAGCCAGAACAAGCTGGATTCAGGAGAGGCATATCATGTGTTGATGAAATTCTAACTCTACGCATGGTCATCGAACATAGCAAAGAATGGCAGTCAAACTCCTCCCTACCTCAACTTCATCGACTTCTAAAAGCCTTCGACAGACAGCGTTGACAGAGAAGTAATTTGGAAACTACTTCAACACTATAGTGTGTAATGCCCCAAATCTTCATCTACCCTATTCAACAGCTATATGAAAGTGGCACATGTCAGGTGATCCACAGTGGAAAACTAAACGAGGCGTTCGAAGTGAATACAGGAGTAAGACAAGGCTGGCTGCCTATTATCACCGATGATATTCTTAACTGTGGCGGACTGAATTATGTGTCAGACTATGCACACGGAGTGAGAAGACAGAAATACTTGAGACCGAAGAGAAGACCCTAGAAGATCTGGACTTCGCGCGTGGATGATTTATCACACAAAATCGAATACATACAGGTAAGCGAATACCAATACAATTGTAGAAGAACCAGGTAGCGAAGATAGGACTCCAGGTGAACATTAAGAAGACGTAGATGATGAAGATAGCCAACCAACCAACAGCGATAACAACAAACAGCACCAATCGCCATCAATTGGAGAAACTTGAAAGAAGTTCCTTCCTTCACCCTTAGGCATAAACGAGATCTACAAACACTAGTAAGTTCTCATGAAGCCTGCTGCATTGAGGAGACTAAAATTGAAACTAAGTCTAATGCAAAATACCTCGGTCTAGTTCTATCTTCCGACCTTACTTGGACATCTCATATCCTAACGATTTCTAAGAAAGTGTTCTGCCTAACCTACTACATTAAGAAACTTAGACAATCTGGAATCACCCAACCTCTACTTTCACAATTTGTCAACTCTTGTATCTTACCTATTCTACTTTACTGCTCCCCGTTAGTCTTTCCTGGTCTACTGAAAAAGGACTATGCTATCCTGAGAAGGATGTTGAAGGTAGTTAGTAGGACTAGTGGTGTAAAACTCAGTCAGCTCGTCACTACATTAGTTGATAGGCATCTGAATACATGCGAAAAATGGTCTAAAACCATACTCTCCGACCCCCAACACCCCCTCCATTCCCAACTCTCGCCTTGTATCTCATCAAGTAGAACCAGAAATCAGTATAAAATAATCTATGCTCGTACAACCAAGTACAGGAACTCAACGATACCATACTTGGCCCGTGTTCTAAGTGACAGAGACAATGTTAAGCGTGAAACCTATGACTTGCTTTGTTGTTAATAACATAATTTTAGGCTCTTTTATTTCTCTCTTATTTTGTATTCTATAGTGAACTCCTTCTTAAACATACTTAGCTACCTAAATTATTAACATTGGCTTACTTTTTTGTACTTTACTGTATTCCTTCTTTTGTGTATCTACTGGTTCCGACTATATTAGCACTATGAGTAGTACAAAATTTTCCTGTCATTAACCATCATGTAATTATTAGTTTTGTGGTTGTTTTTTCTTATTTTTTTTCGGCAATATTAAACTGACAATCATTGGTTGTGAACGCCATTGTCACCACCTTAAAAATTTTGTATTATGCAGGATTACTCACACTACTACTACAAACACTGCATTAGACCTGATAAAAAAACAACCCTGAAATGTTATTTTATGATTGTTTAGAGTTGTTTCAACCAAATTAACTGATCAACTTGGCGATAAACTTTCTTAAATATCATTTCATAACTTCTTGTATGACTATAGCTTTACTGTCACCATGCATAATCATATCATAGCTTCCACTACCCAATACTGAGTTATTATTATATGATGTTTATTTTCCTTTCTACTTCTTGGTATTTTTTTCGCATTTAAAAAAATTATTTTGTGTTTTCCTGTTGTTTTTTTGCTGTTGGTGTCTTTATATTTATTTTTTTGAAATACTCCTTTTAAATGTCTGATAAAATTAGATGCAAATATTGTAGATATGTGCTGAAAATTCCACACTGTACCACTAGTACTGTTTCTGGAATAAAGCAAATTATTATTATTATTATTAAACACCTATCTATCTAGAAAGCACAGTTTCATCCACAGGTAGTCGGAACGGATTAAGATGTCAGAGCACACCAGAATCGGAAAAGCAAGATACTCCTACATCAACCTGAAACCACTTTGGAAATCTTCTGCACTCACCCAGCATAAAGAACATGATTCGGGTTTTCATCACAAATGTGAAGTCAGTCAGTTCTTCTATATGTATGAGACACTTGCACTGCGTGCCACGAAAAGGATTCCCAACAGGTTATTGCAGTTTTTTATCAACAGCTGCTCGCTTCGCTGGTTCCATATTGAAGATTGAATGACCTGCCAGGAAGAATTAGCAGCAAGAAACTCTGGCTGAGAACAAACCAACCAAGAGCCGACTGCTCAACAAATATGTAGGCGAAAATGGAGATGGATCGATCGGGCAAACTTTGAGGAAGCTGTCGAATTACATTGTGCTCAATGCAGGCCATCGCTCGAGGGGAATCTCAATAGGAAGCGACGAGTTGATCGTCCTAGGGTCATATGGAAGAAATCGATCGGCTAGAAGTAGTAGTAGGAGGAGATTAGAGATTACAGTCAGTCGTGGAGCCAGATGAAGAGAAGTGCAGGAAATCGAAGAAAGTGGAGATGTGTTGCTGAAGCCCTATGTTCCACTAGGAACTCATTGGAATAATAATAATAATACCATTTTGGAACGTCCTCCTATGACCTCAGGTAGATACTGGTTTCTAAACTGTTTTCTTAAGGTGTTGGTGATGAAATGTGACGTAACAGGAGTAACTATCACTTACTGAGAACAATACCAGACACACTGTACGTTGCAATGAAATCAGTTTAATTGTAGAAAAATGTTTCGATCATTGCAAGTTCTACTCATCTGTAAAATATCTCCCGCAAAACTAAAACAAGAATCAAACAGTAGCATTCTATTATCCTGTGATGCTGACATTTCCAGCATTCCTAAACATCTACACTGCCTTCAGTAAATCATTCGGAGTGTACAGGCTTTGTTTTACAAAAATAATGCTACAACAATAATTATTTATAGATTTCACACTTTAGATAAGATTTAGCAAATGGATTGAATGAAATCAGGTATAGTAGTTCTATTTCTCATATCAATCATTCAGTAGCAGTCAACTAATGAATTTCCAGTTGTGACTGAAGATGCCCTTTAAAAATTTAAAAAGCTGATTAACTAACAAAGAATATTCATTATTAACTCCTATATTTATATGACCATAATGATTGAAGAACTTTTGTTAATAAGAAGATTATGTGAAAGATTTACCCGCAAATGAGGAGACATCAGCACCAATTGCATTGACCTCTGCTGTTTGGAGTCTCTTTGCTATCTAGAGGCCTTTGATAATTTATTCGATACCCAATAGAGATGATAAAGAAAGACTCTTCAATGTGGCTGGCTAGCTTTGTGATCTATTTGGACAACGGTTTTGACAATATTTCTATTTAGCTACACATTAATAGGTGTTGTGTTCGCTTTTTTTTCCTTCACCTTCCCCAGTGGAACATAGGGCTTCAAGCTAGAGGCTTGAAGTTTCTGTAACGGTGTTTATTTTACAGGATGGAGTTACTAGCTTCATGCCCAACCTTTCCTCTTCACCAGTATTATTTCTGGCTTAGCGAGGTAAAGGAGTGAGTCGGCCTGGGATCGAACTCCGGACCATGTGCATGGTCGGCGAGCATCCTAACCGCCATATACCACCGACGCATGTGTTCGCGAACACGACAATTTGATTACCTAGAGCAATGGCTAATATAACTGGCTCCGGTTGAACTGATAAATGCAATCGGAGGTGACTAGCCGTTCTAGAATAACAAATACTCGTATGGAGAATAGGGGATGGCATGAAGGGTTCTTTGAATCGATTTCTGAACTTATTTGTTACAATTTTACTTGGTGTGCAACCCTTGAGTTGTAGTTGTGCATATATATATATGTCTTTGTGTAGCATCAGTTATTATTGATTTTTAGGTTCTTTTACATTTGGCTGTGTGGTGGCTGTCATGACCAAGTGACCTACTGGAAATGCCTTCTCCTTTGAAACAATGGAAGCCGTGTTGGAGCCTCAGTAGAAACAGCATCACTCACAGGTATATCCAGATAGCAAGTCCTAAATAGGACAAGATCGTCACGTGGGATCCCACTGCCAGTCATCATCAACTAAAATAACATCATGTCAATTGACAGACATCGTCGAAGGTTCGGTAACAGGAGATTATATGCAAACAGAGATCGAGCACTTTAGTCCAATATAAGTTAATCCACGGAAAATACAAATTAACTTCCTATCACTTTATTGATTTGATTTTAATGAACGTTTAGTTGTTTTTGTCTCAGTGTTATTGAATTCTCTTAAACTGAACAGTTTCAATCGTCAAGCTTTCATTACCTATCTAGACAAAACTATATTTGTGTTAATTTCAAATTGAACTCGCTACTTGCAATTAGCTAGAGCTACCTTTACTGCCCCTCCCTCTTTTTAACAATTGCCTAGTCATTCATTCAATAAATCAATTGATGAATGAATCTACGGGTAATTGCGTCGAATTTTAGCTTTGCATAACTAACAATGTATCTGAATGAAGCAATAATTACAATCATTGATTCATGATTTAGAAGACAAAAGAAAATTTGAGCAAAGAATATTCTTTTCGATGATTTCTTTCCTCGCTCAAGTTATAATAAGCCAAAGAAAAATGTAATAGCAAATAGAATATCCAATGAAATTAAGGAAATTTCCACAACAAATTGAGGATCATTAAAACTTTGATGGCCAGAGGGGTAAGGACAGTGTGTGAACCAGCTTCTTATTTTGGAATACATAAGTTATGTTTCTTAATGTAGATCCCAACAGCTAGGCTCCGTAATATGTAGTAGATGAACTTTTGAGGTAAAATTGAGCTAAGTTGGTATGCGGTAGATGACTTTGAAAGCTGCCTTGTTAACATCAATTTTGTGTTCTGTATCTACGAGATGAGATAGAATAGACCAATGAATTGATTTTGTTTGTGCCTTACTTAACCACACAGGTTGATATTGGGAAATCCGATGAGAAACACACCTAATTGTACGGGCTAAGTAACTGGCTCCACAGGAGCAGTCGAACTGGTAGATACACATAGAAGAGGCGAAATTAAGCAGTTTATCTTTTCCTCCCGAAAGCAAAATGGGGTTGGTTTTGAAGACACAGCGTAGTTCAGCAGCAGGGAATGGTCTTTTTACCGCCGTATTTCTAAGGCGTTGTGTAAATATCTCACTGATGTTATCCCAGAGGAAGTGAAGTTGTGAAAATAAGGTCTTTTTCGGAACTGCTGGCACTTTAGCCTGCCTTGGCTTTTGATTCACATTTTTATGGATGAATTCTTCTGGATCATACTCACTCAGCAACTGTTTGATAATATTAAGCTCTACACTAAGACATTCATCAGAGCTGATTGCTCTTGCTCTGTATACCAAGGACTTTATTAGACTGCGTTTGTATTTCAAAGGCACAAAGTTGAAAAAATGAGTATACTGACCAGTTGATGTAGGTTTTCTATATGCACTTCTTCTTATTGTACCTTCCTCTTTTCTAGTCCTAAGGATGTCTAGGAATGGAATACTAGAGTGTCCTTCTTCCTCGATGGTAAAATTTATTGCAGGATGAACTTCGTTAAATTTGTCCAGGCTGTTCTTTGCTTCATCTTCATTTTTCAAAATCAAAAATGCATTGACTGGAACTAAATCTTTAGCTGTATAAATTGACCTATAAAATGAAGATATTTAGTGAGTATTTATCTCATTTAAACTGATCTTATGGTTTCACAAGGCCTAAGTAAAAAGTAATGACATGATACTCAGCCCTCATTGAATCTAATAACAATTTAGGTGACAAAATCTAGCCAAGTAAGCCAAAACGGAAACTCATGGAATCCTTCCAAGTGAAGCAGAGAATGGAACAAGCTGGCTGCCTACTATCTCCAATGATTTTACTGATTGTGGTAGACTGCATAATGTGACAGACAACGGCGGGGAAACGAGGAAACAGGCATAAAATGGACCCACACAAAAAACTTAGAGCATCTGGAATTCGTCGATGATATATGTCTAATTTCCTACATAGAGGGAGATATGCAAGTGAAAAGCAACAAGTTGGCAGACAAAACATCAAAGATAATACTTCAGGTGAGCACAGAGAAAACAAAGATGGTGAAGATTCCTGGCCGCGACAACAATCGGCATAAATGGGAGGAATCTGAAAAAAGCAACCTCCTTCACCTACCTACCTAACTGGGAACCATCGTTTCAACTACACGCAGACGGAACTGACGAGGATATGAAAGCGAGGATCGGGAAAGCAAGTCAAGCTTTCATTTCTCTTAAGTCTGTGTGGAGATAGATCAACAGCACTCAGCATGAAAAATAATATCCGGATTTTCAACCCCAATGTGAAGTCAGTGCTACTTATTATAATAATCAGAGACTTGGTGCGTCACGAAGGGCAATTCCAACATTCTACACACCTTCATCAACAGCTGTCTTCGCTCAATACTACACAAGCTTAGATGGCTGGCCAGAAAACATCAGCAACAGGGATGTCTAGCAATGAATGAACCAACTCAGCAGGAACCGAAAATGCAAAAATATGCAGGAAGAAATGTAGGTGGATTGGCCATACTCTGAGAAAACAAACCACCAAGTGATTGACATCGCACGGTAGGCCATCACTCAAATGGAATCCGAATGGGGAGTGGTGAGTTTGTCGTTAGTTTTTAGCGTGGAGTGACATGGAGGAGGTCACGCTAAGAGGAGATGAAAGCATGTGGGTAGACGTGGAGCCAGGTGAAAACGTTGGCAGAGAACCGAACGCAGTGGAGAAGTGTGGCTGAAGCCGTATGTTCCTCTAGGGATTAAATGAAACAATAATAATAAGAGAAAATAATCTTGCTGGTCAGACGGTGTGATAATTTTGTCTGATATTACTACAAGGCAAAGTCCATGAATTTTTAAGAAACAGTTAAAACCTTTCCCGTCAGTAGTGAACCAGTCAACTCTTTCATTATTATCGCAGTCCTGATAGCCTTTCTTTCAGCTTCGTTAATCGCCATAGTGAGGTAAATCAGTCAGCATAGATACGATTTTTAATGAAGTGGCTGACTAACAATATATATATATATCCCTTCGTTGCAGCTAAACTTCTCTCATATATAATGGTCGTCTTGAAATAAAATGAGGGAGTCTTTATTTATTTTATTTTTTTATATTTTGATTACAGCTTAATGCCACACCGTATTTTCAGTACAAGTATGGAATTTTCAGCATGGATATCGGTAGCCCAAATTTACAGGCCGACCATAGATATCGGGTGTGCGTCGGCAGGGGATCGAACCGCGGACCATGTGCATAGTTGGCGAGAGTCCTAACCACTGTGCCACCGACGCACAGTGATTGGTAATGATTGGAGGTTAAATAAAATCTAAGTTGTGGTGGTATTTGAACTCATCGACTGATCAAATAGACACTGGTACTAACTAGTGAAATAATGGCCTGGTTAGTGATCAGTTATCATAGGTTAGCTTATTTATCAGTAGACTACTTTCTCGGAGGCTGTTAGTTCAAAATGTAGTTTGTCCGAAATTGTATTCTGACGTTCATTATATTAAACGTAGAGATTCAGCCAAACATCTCGATTTCACTCCTTTCTTTGTAGTCTTCTTCAACTGACTCTAAAACTGCCCATAAACTCTCACTCCATTACTAACACATTCTCTTCCATGTCAATCTTGGGCTCCTGACTCGTTGTCTCCCTTTTTTTAAATATGTCTAAACAAAGGATTGAACTCTGATCTCAATTTCTTGTAAAATATCTCCTCCTTGTATAGAATCTTCAAGTAATGTATTCATTGACAGTATATCATTTGATGCAAACTCCCTCTATCTGAAACAAGACTTAATACTCCATGATACTTTTCCTTCACTTTCTTCTTGTAGTGTACAACGAAGTAAGTGAGAAGCCAACTAAGACTTTGTTGAAGTTCATGTTGAGATCCAAAGGAGACATAATTAGAAATGAGGAAGATTTTAAATACACTTTCCCGAATGATGAGGAACACCGTTCATCTTCAGACAATGAATTCATTGATCCACTGACTGAAGTGACTCTTTACTCCTATGGAAATAAGACCAAATTTTCTTCTAAAATACTTCATTTATTTCACAGTACAATGCTGTTTGTATTTGCCTCCCAACTTATGACCTTGGAACCCTATCGGTGGTTGACTGTTTCAACTTATAAATGTTATGAGTGTCTCTCAAGGTCATTTAAGGCATACATACACTCAATGGCTGTCAGCCATTTTCGCTATTGGTTCGAAACAGTAAAAGCTCTCCACATCAACAGTCTATCTTCTTGTCTTCTTGCAACCTGGGTCTGGTGGTGTTGTATTGTGTCATTGTTATTGTCGATAGTGATCAGGACAGTAGGCTCACAAATCTACTAGGTAAAAGGTTCGTTAGCGCAAATACCGAGTGTACTAACGGGCATTTTTCGACTACATACCTGAGTTCATTTCATACTTAGTTCAAACGTAACGTAGTCTTTCTTTTTCTCATCCCCCATAGAAAGTTAGCCTAGAGTAGAAGATATATTCTCTAGGCGGAGATGGTAAAGTTGACAACTGAGTAGTACAAATGATGCATTCCCCTTCTTCTCTTCTCTGAATTATCAAATTTTTCTTTTGTAATAGTTATCATTAAATTGGAAAATAGAGAGAGAGCGAGAGAGAAAACTCTCATGTGTATGATAAAATTTGAATATTTACAAATTGCGCGCAATAATTGAACATTGAACGAACAAAAAATGAGACCTGAAGAAAAAAGAAGAAACAGTTTAACAGACAGTAGTCATATTTTCTAAAATGTCTTTTTTTGTTCTTCAACACTTTTTATAATATATATATATATATATATATGGACGATTATATATATATATATATATATATATATATATAATCGTCCATAAAATATCACATGAGGTTGTAGTGTACAAGTATATATGTATATATGAAGGGAAAGATGAATTATTTGAATAATTGATTAAACTTCCGAGATTGGC
>OX235274.1:42077863-42141143 GCA_944472155.2 Trichobilharzia szidati
TGCAACCTGTCATGTATACAAAGATGAGATATATTTAATAATAATATAATAGTAATCATTTTGATCCAAACAATAATGATTATTATAAATAATGGAATTTTCAACGTTTTTATACATTTTGTAACAATTTGGCTCCTTTTATAAATATGTACATACATAAAATTTAAAGTAGTAATATTAATAACATTAATAAAGAAAGCACCATAAACAAAATGTTGGTGGAAACATAATGGAGTATAAGCAGATAGTATCATAGATAATGCCTGTAGTAATATTAATCTTTGCTTATACCATGCAGTTCAGATTACTGATTTAAAAAGTTGATAAGTTCTCTTCTGACATCTGATTTTTTCACACAAAACCCCTGCTAAGTACTGTATGGTAGAATTTTTATATTGAGTCGCTGTACCAGCATAAATTCTGATGAAGTTTCTTCTGGTTTTACCCGAAGAGATACAGGGAGAAAGTTGTTTGATATCAGACAACTGCTTGCAAGAATTGAAGTGCCTGTCGACAACAATGTCAGGTAGGTGAGGCGAAGGCTCACTACTAACCCTACTTACAGCCTTTAGTGTTCTACCTAATATGATATAGTCCTTTATTGAGAAGTCCAGGGAAGAATAATGGCGAACATTAAGGAAGAAGAATGGGCAGAACACATGAATTTGTAGTGTACATTGAACCTTTGAACTTTTGTTTGAACTCACTCACCTAATTTTTTATATTTATATTTAACAATGCCGCTACATTTGTCTGTCTACCTTTCTTAAAAATAGTTCGAAGTAGTTTTTCTGTTGAAAAGAACACTAGGACTGCATGTCGAACTACAGCAGTATACTTTCAAGCCGCAACTATCGAAAGCTACCTGGAGAAGAGAGAGTTGACCATAGTTTGGCCACTCATGTAACCTACGGTGGTCTTAACCTCTCTGGAGTTGTTGAGCTTACGAATTACAGAATAGTGTTTATTGCTCAAGCAAGCAAAACAGCCCCTGTTTGTCCCCACCATGCTTTTCCTGGGTCTGAAACAAAGCGATATACAGGTTATCCCCCCCTTAGAATGTTGGTGGGAAACCAGCAAGCTTCGATATATATAAAAATAGCAAGGCTTTGTACAATAACAGTGAATGGACAAGAAAATTTGAAGATAGTGATAATTATTATAAAAAAAGTCACAACAAAAATTATTATAAAAAAATGAATAAAAATAAATGATGTAAAAAAACGATAAAATGAAACGAACCAAACAACTTAGAAGCATGAAATCGCATCCAGCCACCAGCGTAATTTCTTCTTATATTCCGTCTTCCCCCACTAATCATGTACATAGTGCCTCTAACTTGCCTTAACTTTTTCTTCTTTCCTTTCGCAATATATATTTCTTTTAATTATTATCAATATCTTCAAACTTTCTTCTCCATTCACTGTTATTGTACAAAGCCTTGCTATTTTTATATATCGAAGCTTGCTGGTTTCCCACCAACATTCTAAGAGGGGGGGATAACCTGTAGTTTACATTGGACCTTTGAACTTTTGTTTGAACTCACTCACCTGACTTTTGGCACTTCTTCCTCTTTCGATTCGTAAATCTCCTGTACGTTTTTGGTTTGCTTTCTGGTTGTGCTTTCATCCAGCGCACTCTCCGAGCCTACCACAGTCAAGACTGCAGATAAGTGTATAACCTCTTATTTTTATCAAATTTCATATCTCTTTTGTGTAAATATAACTCTGTTCCAATCACACTTGCCATCTCTTGAGAGAAGTTTTGTAAGAGTGGTTATTTTAAGTCTAAGTTAAACCCAAGCCGAACTCTTACAAATTAATAAATTGTAAGAACAAGGAAGAGGTTGATTTATGCCAGAAAATCCCCACTTCCTTATATAATAAGTCAAACGAAGGATATTTGTCTTAGAAATCAACAAGACACGAGACGACGGGAGAAACCAATGCCGAGATTAAAGTCAGTATATTTAATGAAATCAGCTTTGGAAGAATAGGGTAGGTCATGCAGAAAGAAAGAAAAAAAAGGAATTTGGAGAGTAGAGCCAGCGCCTTAAGGCACACTAGTTTCCGTTAGCAAAGAAGTGGAGCGCCTTCCATTTAGAACAGTATGTTGTTTTCTACCCGGAAAGATACGAAGACAGCCAGCTACCTCGCAACCCAGGACTCACTGTTTGCTTAGCAAAAGTGCCCCAAGAATAGAGTCAAAAGCAGCAGTGTAGTATGAAATGGAGGCTTGGACAAACTTTGCGTCTTCATTAAGTTTTGAAACAATATTGTGTTGGAGTACAACAACAGCATCTAATGTGGTTCTACCACATTTGTGAGCAAACTGCTTTGGGTTATAAAAAGATTTCAAAGGTTAGACCTGATCCAGAAAATGATTTCGGTACAGACACCAACTTTATTTCTTTCCAGGTAACATATATTGTATCCCTGTGAAATGATGCACTAAAGATTTGAATAAGAGGATAACACAAAATATCAGCACACTTTTGAAGCAAAAATGCTGTTTCTCCTAATATTTACCACTTTTCCTCTACAAACTTCATGCAAGTGAAAACTATAATTTGACTAGTTACAAAGTGATATGTAAAAATATAGCGGAATTTGAATATAACAACGAGGAATTCGGTGAAGAGTGGGAGAGAATATCAGAGTGTTTTATTATTATTATTATTATAAGCATTATGGAAATAAATGTTCCCAAAGACTGGCTCAAAGATTAAAAATACTGGAGTACTAACAATGTAAAGTTCTATAATTGAGTCTATAGACAAACTGGTGAGAAAAAATAAGATTCACAAAATATGATAAAACCAGTGAAAATTTAGTTCTAGCCATAGTACGGTAATCAGTTAACAGATAATAAAAACCATAGTAGTTAGTCAGAAAGACAAAGACTTCTTTCCGAGTTTTAACAGTTCAATAGAAACAGTCTAGTTTAACTTGGAGGCATTTCAGTTAATTTTGTTTATTTATCACTTTGGAATCCTAGAGAGAATAAAAGGTACACTGTCAGCCAGAACAAGCTGGATTCAGGAGAGGGAAATCAAATGTTGATCAAAGTGCAACCCTATGCTTCGTCATCGAACACAGCATAGAATGACAGTCAAACTCCTCCCTACCTCAACGTCATGAACTTCTCAAAGGCCTCCGACAGATAGCGTTGACAGAGAAGTAATTTGGAAACTACTTCAACACTGAAGTGTGTAGTGCTCCAAATCTTCATCAACAGCTGTATGACAGTGGTACATGTCAAGTGATCCACAGAAGAAAACTCAAAGAGGTGTTCGAGGTGAAAACAGGAGTAAGACAAGGCTGGCTGCCTATTATCACCGATGATATTCTTAATTGTGGCGGACTGGATTATGCGTCAGACTATGCACACGGAGTGAGAAGACAGAAATACTCTAGACCGAAGAGAAGACTCTAGAAGATCTGGACTTCGTGCGTCGAATATCACACAAACTCGAATACATACAGGTAGGCAAATACCAATACAATTGTAGAAGAACCAGGTAGCGAAGACAGAACTCCAGGTGAACATTAAGAAGAAGTAGATGATGAAGATAGTCAACCAACCAACAGCGATAACAACAAACAGCACCAATCGCCATCAATTGGAGAAATTTGAAAGAAGTTCTTTCCTTCACTTATCTATCTAGAAAGCACAGTTTCAACCACTGGTAGTCGGAACGGATGAAGATGTCAGAGCACACCAGAATCGGAAAAGCAAGATACTCCTACATCAACCTGAAACCACTGTGGAAATCTTCTGCACTCACTCACCCAGCATAAAGAACATGATTCGGATTTGCATCACAAATGTGAAGTCAGTCAATTCTTCTATACGGGTGAGAAACATGCACTGCGTGTCACGAAAAGGATTTCCAACAGGTTATTGCAGTTTTTTATCAACAGCTGCTCACTTCACTGGCTCCATATTGAAGATTAAATGACCTGACAGGAAAAATTAGCAGCAAGAAACTCTGGCTGAGTACAAACCAACCAAGAGCCGATTGCTCATCAAATATGTAGGAGAAAATGGAGATGGATTGATTGGGCACACTTTGAAGAGGCTGTCGAATGACATTGCGCTCAATGCAGGTCCATCACTCGAGTGGAATCTGAATGGGAAGCGACGAGTGGATTGTCCTAGGGTCACATGGAGGAAATCGTTTGGCTAGGAGGAGGAGATTAGAGATTACAGTCAGTCGTCGACCCAGATCGAAGAAAGTGGAGATGTGTTGCTGAAGCCCTATGTCCCACTGGGAACTTATGGGAATAATAATAATAATGCCACTTTGGAACGTCCTCCTATGACCTCAGGTAGATAGTGGTTTCTAAACTGTTTTCTTAAGGTATCCACACAGTGAAATGTGACGCAACAGGAGTAACTGCCACCCATTGAGAACAATACCAGACACACTGTACGTTGCGATGAAATCAGTTTAATTTTGGAAAAATGTTATGATCATTGCAAGTTCTACTCATCTGTAAAATTTCTCCCGCAAAACAAAAACTAGAATCAAACAGTAGCATTCTATTATCCTGTGATTCTGACATTTCCAGCATTCCTAAACATCTACACTGCCTTCAGTAAACCATTCGGAGTGTACAGGTTTTGTTTTACAAAAATAATGTTACAACAATAATTATTTATAGATTTCACACTTTAGATAAGATTTAACAAATGGATTGAATGAAATCAGGTATAGTAGTTCTATTTCTCATATCGATCATTCAGTAGCAGTCAACTAATGAATTTCCAGTTGTGACTGAAGATGCCCTTTAAAAATTTAAAAAGCTGATTAACTAACAAAGAATATTCATTATTAACTCCTATATTTTTATGACCATAATGATTGAAGAACTTTTGTTAATAAGAAGATTATGTGAAAGATTTACCCGCAAATGAGGAGACATCAGCACCAATTGCATTGACCTCTGCTGTTTGGAGTCTCTTTGCTATCTAGAGGCCTTTGATAATTTATTCGATACCCAATAGAGCTGATAAAGAAAGACTCTTCAACGTGGCTGGCTAGCTGTGTGGTCTGTTTGGACAACGGTTTTAACAGTACTTCTATTTAGCTGTACACTGGTAGGTGTGGTGTTCGCAAACACGAAAAACTGATTGCCTTGAACAATGGCTAATATAACTGGTTCCGGCTGAATTGATAAATGCAATCGGAGGTGACTAGCCGTCAAGGAATAACAAATAGTCGTGTGGAGGATATATGGGATGGCATGAAGGGTTCTTTGAATCGATTTTCTGAACTTATTTGTTATTATTTTACTTGGTGTACAACCCATGAGTTGTAGTTATACATATATACATATAAATATGCTTTTGTGTGGCGAGTACCAGTTATTATTCATTTTTAGGTACTGGGGATTGCAAGTATATCCAGGTGACGACTCCTAAATACGACGAGATCCTCAGCTGGGATCCCACTGTGAGTCATCATCAATCAAAATAGCATCATGTCAATTGTCAGGCGTCGTCGAACCTTCGGTACCAGGAGATTATATGCCAACAGAGATTGAGCACTTTAGTCCAATATCAGTTAGTCAACAGAAAATGCAAATTAACTTCCCACCACTTTATTGATTTGTTTTTAATGAACGTTTAGTTGTTTTTGTCTCAGTGTTATATAATTCTCTTAAGTTGAACGGTTTCAATGTTCAAGCTTTCATCTCGACAAAAATAGACGTGTGTTAACTTCAAACTGATCTGGCTACTTGCGATTAGCTAGAGCTACCTTTAATGCCCCTCCCTCTTTTTAACAATTGCCTACTCATTCATTCAATAAGTCAGTTGATTAGTGGATCTATGGATAATTGGCGTCGAATTTTAGCTTTGCATAACTAACACTGTATGTGAATGAAGCAATAATTGCATTCAATTGATTCATGATTTAGAAGACAAAAGAAAATTTGAGCAAAGAATATTTCTTTTTGATTGTTTCTTTCCTCGCTCAAGTTATAATAAGCAAGAAAATGTAATAACAAATAGAATATCCAATGAAATACGAAATAGACTTATTAGAAAGGGGGCAAAGAGTGGGAACTAAGCTAATAAAGGGTTTCTCAACCCTCTCATATGAGGAGAGGTTAAGTCGACTGGGTTTATTTCCACTGTCATACAGACGACTAAGGGGTGACCTAATACTAGCATACCGTATTCTAAGGAATGATTTTGGAGCAAATTTATCTAATTTATTTTTTCCTTCTAGCACCAACCAGTTGCGAGGACATCACCTCAAGGTTCAAAAACCACGATCGAATCGTCTGCGTCTGGAGATCCGTTTTTCGCATCGAATTGTGAACCATGGGAACTCCCTACCGGAACACGTCGTATCAGCGCCATCCGTTGATTCATTCAAGGCGAGAATGGACCTCCTGTGTGCAACAAATCGAAAGGATTAACACAGGCATATGGCCTACTATGCCAAATAAGTTGTAAACTGTAAACTGAAATTTCTACAACAAATTGAGGATCATTGAAACTTTGATGGCCAGAGAGGTAAGGACAGTGTGTGAACCAACTTCTTTTTTGGATACTAGATAAGTTCTGCTTCTTAATATAGATCCCAACAGCCAGCCTCAGTAGTATGTAGTAGACGAACTCTTAAGGTAAAATTAAGCTGAGTTGGTATGTGGTAGATGACTTTGAAAGCCTTTTTAACATCCATCTTGTGTTCTGTATCTACGAGATGAGATAGAATAGACAAATGAATTGATTTTGTTTGTGCCTTACTTAACCACACAGGGTGATATTCGGAAATCCGATGAGAAACACACCTAACTGTATGGCTCATGTAACTGGCTCCATAGGATCAGTCGAACTGGTAGATACACATAGAAGAGGCGAAATTAAGCAGTTTATCTTTCACTTCCGAACGCGAAATAGAGGTGGTTTGAAGACACAGCGTAATTCAGCAGCAGGGAATGGTCTTTTTACCGCCGTATTTCTGCGGCATTGTGTTAATATCTCACTGATGTTATCCCAGAGGAACTGATGTTGTGAAAATAAGGCCTTTTTCGGAACTGCTGTCACTTAATGCTGCCTTGGCTTTTGATTCACATTTTTATGGATAAATTCTTCTGGATAACCATTCTCACTCAACAACTGTTCGATAATATTAAGCTCTTCACTAAGACATTCATCAGAGCAGATTGCTTTTGCTCTATGGACCAAGCACTTTATTAGACTGCGTTTAGATTTCGAAGGCATGAAGTTGAAAAAATGAGTATACTGACCAGGTGATGTTTTTTTTACATATACACTTCTTCTTATTGTACCTTCCTCTTTTTCAGTGCATAGGATGTCTAGGTATGAAATACCAGAGTGTCCTTCTTTCTCGATGGTAAAATTTATTGCAGAATGAACATCATTAAGTCTGTCTAGGATGTTCTTTGCTTCATCTTCATTTTTCATAATCAAAAATACATTGACTGGAACTAAATTTTTAGCTCTATAAATTGACCTATAAAATGAAGATATTTAGTAGGCATTTATCTCATTTAAACTGATCTAATCCTTTGACAAGGCGTAAGTAAAAAGTAGTGACACGATACTGAACCCTCATTGAATCTAATAACAATTTAGGTGACATAATCCTGCCAAGTAATACACAACGGGAAACCTATGCAATCCTTCGAAGTGAAAACGGGAGTAAGACAAGGCTGGCTGCCTACTATCGCCAATGATTTCCCTGATTGCTGTAGACTGGATAATGTGACAAACAGCAGCGGGCGACGAGGAAACAGGCATAAAATGGACCCACACAAAAAACTTAGAGGATCTGGAATTAGCCGATGATATATGTCTGATTTCCCATATAGCGGAAGATATGCAAGTGAAAAGCAACAAGTTGGCAGACGAAAAATCAAAGATAATACTTCAGGTGAACATAGAGAAAACAGAGGTGGTGAAGATTCCTGGGCAACAGCAACACCAACAACAACAGACAACAATCAGCATATATGGGAGAAATCTTAGAGAAGCGACCTCCTTCACCTACCTACCTAAGAAGCGTCGTTTCAACTACAAGTGGACGGAAGTCATGAGGATATCAAAGCAACGAAGATCGGGAAAGCAAGGCAAGCTTTCATTTCTAAGAAGTCTGTGTGGAAATGGGTCAACAAAACTCAACATGAAAAATAAGGTCCTGATTTTCAACTCCAATGTGAAGTCACTGCTACTTACTAAACGGATCAGAGACTTGGCGCATCACGAAGGGCACTTCGAACAAACTACAGGCTTTCATCAACAGCTGTTTTCGCTCAATACTCAAGATCAGATAGCCGGCCAAAAATGATCAGAAACAGGGAAGTCTGGCAGCAAACCAACCAGGAACCGATTGTGCAACAAACCTGCTGGAAGAAATAGAGGTGGATTGGCCAGACTCTGAGAAAACAAACCATCAAGTGAGCGACATCACACGCCAAGTCACAGCTCGAGTTGAATCCGAATGGGAATTGGCGAGTTGGTCGCCAGTGCGAGGGTGACATGGAAGAGGTCATGAGAAGAGGAGACGAAAGCCTGTGGGCAGACGTGGAGCCAGGTGAAAGTGTTGTCAGAGGACCGAACGCAATGGAGAAGTGTGGCTGAAGCTGTATGTTCCTCTAGGGATTAAAGGAAGTAATAATAATAACAATAATAATAAATAAGCTTGCTGGTTTGATGGTGTGATAATTTTGTCTGATATTACCACTAGGCAAAGTCCATGAATTTTGAAGAAACAGTTAAGACCTTTCCTGTCAGTATTGAACGAGTTAACTGGTTCACTATTATCGCAGTCCTGATAGCCTTTCGTTAGGCTTCGTTAATTGCCGTATTGAGGGAAATTCGTCAGCACAGATACGATTTTTAATGAAGTGTCTTATCAACAATATACATATGTATATATATCCCTTCGTCGCATCCAAACTTCTCTCACATATAATGGTCGTCTTGAAACAAACTGAGGGAGTCTTTGGTTGGCTAACCGTTATTACTGTGATCGCCAGTGATTGGAGATAAAACAAAATCTGGGTTGCGGTGATATTTGTAATCGTCAACTGATCAAACAGATATTGGTACTAACTAGTCAAATAATGGCTTGGTTAGTGATCAGTTATCATAGGTTAGCTAATTTATCGGTAGGCTGCGTTTTCGGAGGCTGTTAGTTCAGAATCTAGCTTCTTCCAAATTTTAATGTGACGCTCATTATATTAAACGTAGATATTCAGCCGAACATCTCAATTTCGCTCCTTTCTTTGTAGTCTTCTTCAGCTGACTCCACAACTGCCCATAAACTCTCACTCCATTCCTAACACAATCTCTTCCATGTTAACCTTGGACTTCTGACTCGTTGTTTCCCATTCTTTAAAATATCTCTAAGCACAGCATAGAATTCTGAGCTCAATTTCTTGCAAAATATCTCCTCCTTGTATAGAATCTTCCTCCTATGTCTTAGCGATTTCTAAAAGAATATTTCGTCTGACTTTTAACATTAAGAAGTTAAGGCACTCAGGCATAACTCAATCACTCCTCTTACAGTTTGTCAATTCGTGCGTCTTACCTGTTCTTCTTTACTGTTCACCCCTATTCTTACCTGGATTGCTTAAAAAAGACTGTGTCATACTTCGTAGAACCCTGAAGACTGTCGGTCAGCAGGACGAGTGGTTTCCCATTAGGCCATATCGTTGGCATTGTCACTGATAGGCACTTGATATCATGCAACAAATTCGCTAAAGGAATTTTGTCAGACTGTGAGCACCCAATTAACTCGCAGCTCCAACCTTGTGTCTCCTCCTCAGGTAAAACAAGAAGTCTTTTCAGAAGAATTTATACACATACGTCTAAGTATAAAAATTCCACTATACCATATTTAGAACGTACTTTATGTGATGAAAATAGTGTCAGGCATGAACTAACTAACCTTCTTTGCACTAGTAAATAAACCACTTTCCTCCACCCTTAAAGCATCAAACTTTATTGTTATTGTATTTCTTATATTTAAAATCCTCTCAATTTTTTGTTTTGTTTATTTTATTTTTCATAAGTGTGGACATAATTTAAGCTGTGTTATAACTGTTAATTTTGTATTTCTCCTCACCATACTATATCAACAGAACATTAGATTCAATAATCTATAACATGCTAAAGTTTCCAAACTGAATCGACAATACTGTTTGAAACAAACTCACTGTTATTATTGTTTATTATTCTCATTTTTGACTTTATACCGTAAATATGGGAAAATTCCTCTGGTTAATTTTGTTTTAATTTTTAATTTTATTTATATTTTGAGTAAATCAGATGCAATATTGTGACAAGTGCTGAGAATTCCATTCTCTATTATAAGTACTGTTTTTGGAATAAAGTAGATTATTATTATTAAGTAATGTATTCATCGACAGTATATTGTTTGATGCAAACTCCCTCCATCTGAAACAAGACTTAATATTCCATGATACTTTTCCTTCACTTGCTTCTTGAATTGCAAAACAGTAGTAGGTTAGAAGCCAACTAAAACTTCGTTTAAGCTCATGTTGAGAACCAAAGGAGACATAATTAGAAATGAAGAAGATTTTTAATACATTTTCCCAAATGATGAAAAACACTGTTCATCTTCAGACAATGAATTCACTGATCCACTGACTGAAGTGACTCTTTACTCCTATGAAAATAAGACCAAATTTTTTAGTAAAATACTTCATTTATCTCACAGTACAATACTGTTTGTATATGCCTCCCCACTTATGACCTTGGAACCCTATTGGTGGTTGACTGTTTTAACTTATAAATGTTATGAGTGTCTCTGAAGGTCATTTAATGCATACATACACTCACTGGCTGTCAACCACTTTCGCTGTTGATTCGAAACAGTGAAAGCTCTCTACATCAACAGTTTACCTTCTTGTCTTCTTGCAACATGAGTCTGGTGGTACTGTATTGTGTCGCTGTTACTGACAATAGTGATGACGACGGTAGGCTCACAAATCTGCTAGGTAAAAAGTTCTTTAGCGCAACTACCAAGTGTACTAACAGTCATAACACGAAGCCAGAAAAAGCAATCTTCGACTACATACCTGAATTTATTTCATACTTAGTTCAAATGTAACCCAGTCTTTCCTTTTCTCATCCCCCATAGAAAGTTAGCCTGGAGTAGAAGATATATTCTCTAGGCGGAGAGGGTAAAGCAGACAACTGAGTAGTACAAAATGATGTATTCCTCTTCTTCTCCTTCTCCTCTTCCCCTGTTTACTTCTCTGAATCAACTAATTTTTATCTTGTAAAAGTTATCAACAAATTGGAGATTCGAGAGAGAGAGAGAGAGAGAGAAAACTCTCATGTGTATGATAAAATTTGAATATTTACAAATTACGCGCAATAATTGAACATTGAGCGAACAAAAAATGAGACTTGAAGAAAAAAGAAGAAACAGTTTAACAGACAGTAGTAATATTTTCTAAAATGTCTTTTTTAGTTCTTCAACACTTTTTATAATACATATATATATATTATCGTCCATAAAATATCACATGAGATTGTAGTGTACAATTATATATGTATATATGAAGGGAAAGATGAATTATTTGAATAACTGATTAAACTTCCTAGATTGGCTTTGATTGACAGAAGGGATGATTGATTACTTCAATGAAAGAAATAAGGAAACAGCAGATAAATGGAGGCAGTAAGAATGCGGAGGATTGATAAACTTCCAAATGAAAAAGGTTAAGTCTTGTCTATTATTATTATTATTAATATATCGTAAGTTAGACAGACATTAATGAATCGCGAAGGAAAGAAAGCGAAACGACAGAATATATGATGGACAAGAACTACCTACAAACTACTGGTTTTAGTTTATTAAACGGTCGAACTTATTATTTATTTGAAGTTTTCATCAAATCTTCTCCGGCATTTATATACGATGTAGTCATTTTGGCATAAAGTCCTTAGTCTTAGTAACAAAATAATCGAGAAGATTTGTAGCTCAGGTGTATGATTTACAATTAGTTGTGTTCTGCGAAGAGCTGGTTGGTTGGTTGAATTGTGGAGCTTTCGTCGTCCTTCTGGACAACATCCCCCTTTAGTGCAAGTTTTGGCATAAAATGAACTGATTTAAATTCTTCATGAAGGGTAGAATTGTATCACCTGGCTAACAGTGTCGTGACTGGTGGTTAATTTACGTCTCTATTGATTATTTTTTTCAAGTATTGGTTTTTGTAAGGATTTTGTTTGATTGGTTGGAGGATTTCATGATGAGCTGACAACTGATAGAGAACCATTGCAGAACCTGGGAGTACTCAGCAGCTGTTTAGTCAGCCTAGTTCGAGACTCTTCATAAATAGGTAACCAGTGGGGTCCGAACGCATGACCTTCTCGTTACAAGGTAAGCGAGCTCGTAGACCATTAGGCCAATAAGACCAGAAGGTCCTTGGGGCCCCGGGCGGTGCGTACTGCTGAAGAGTCCCAAACCAGGCTGACGAAACAGCTCTACAGTACTCCCTGGTGGTTTTCCAGTAGTTCACTAACTGATGTCAGCTCATGATGAAATCCTCCAACTGGTCATTTTTTATTGACTTGGACTTTTAAATTTCTCGCCACATGATTTACTTCTTATTAGTTGGTAAATTTAGTGTATGTTAATATGTTTATTAATCTCACATTAGCTTGAGTACCAGGCTTCTAGGAATTCTTTGGCACTTTTGGTGTTTCCTCTGTTTAAAATTTCGAAATTATCCCAATCAGACTGATGTTCATAACTATACACATGCATCGACATGAAAGAATATATGTAATGTCTTATTACAGCTAATTTGTGTCCTTGGATTCTGATTCGAAGAGGACCCCCACTTTGACCGATGTAATGTCTGTTACAGTTAATACACTTTATTTTGTGAATGGTATTAATCTTATCTCCTTTTTCTGTTGGATCTTTTGGTCTTCACAATATCGAATGAAGTGATTTGACTGGCTGGGTGGCTTGTGTGCTATATCTATATCAAACGGTTTCAGTATTCTAGCTGTTATTTCAGAGATATTTCTCATGTATGGTAGGATGAATTTTCTTGTAGTCTTTGATGATGGTTTCTTGTTGGTGTTTGGATTCGCCTTTAAACACTTTTTGATGAAATTTTGTGGATAACCATTCTTTTTGAAGACCGTTTGTAGGTACTTTTCTTCCATTCTCTTCAACACTGGAGTAGTGCTATAGTGTGTTTGAACTCCTTTGAACAATGTCTGTACACAGTTTCTTTTGTGGGTAATAGGGTTATTGCTACTATAGTTGAGTATTTGGTCTGTGTGTTTCTAAATTTCCTGTGTTGGTTCTCCTGATTACTACAGTTATGGTAGGAGTGAGTACTGAAAGACTTATGAGCGGAGAAAACTAATGTTTGCACAGGACTATGAATTATGAGTAGTTGTATACTACTTATATCAAACAGTGATGCCTGCTAGCCAGATGGAAACACCGGACTGCCGTCTCACTCGTTTACAGTGGACCCATTAGCTGGTTAACCCTGATCAACTCAGCCCATAGAGCTGATATGGTTAGCTACTTGGGCGAATTTGCAATAGGCGGGGTCAAATTCACCACTTTCCATTTACATAGTTCAAAGAGGTGAAATTTTGAAAATGTTACTTGTGTAAAAAGGCTAATATTAGTGTTTATGTCAATCAATCGATCAGTAGCCTATTACATCATTAAGTTAAGATTGTTTGCTACACTTTCGTTAGTGGTATCGTCAAACAGATCGCGTATATTGTAATCTGAACAAATTCGGTTAACCAAAAGGAAAGCATGTTGTGAAATTTCACCTATTCGAACTAAGTAAATTGCAAACATTGCTAATTAATTTGCATAATTCGAATTTGGATTTATCAAATTTTAGTTAGTTATTGTAGCTGAACACAATTCCACTTTACATTTTTCAAATTTTATGTAGAATGTAATCGTTGACGAAGTATGCTTCTTCTATTTCTTCATATGAAATACATTTGAATGATTACACAATGTTTTTTAGTCTTATTCGTATACGTCAATTGTTTACCATGAATTCGCTTCTATCAGTATTTTGTCATTTTCGTCTCCTTTTCGAGACATTTATTAATCAAAAGAAATTACCTCAGAGTCCCTTAAGTTGGCCTTTCTTCAATCAGATTAAACATGGAGACAGATTGTTTATTTGCATCATGTGTTTAGTAAAACAAAACGGGTACCTTTGCAATACGAGAAGTAATCAGTTGATGACGTGCACAGTGTGGATTGTACTCTCTTGTTTCACGCTTGTGTTCACAGTTCATCAATCAATTCTCTGGTTACATATACATGTATTGCATTCCAACCCACTGACTGAATGGTCAACAAGGTGGCATTATAACCCAGAGATACTGATGAAGGCGTTTGTGCATGCTGTTAAACTGTCCCAGACTCAGACTAGTCCAGGGTGTCTTAAATTCTATTATATATCTGAATGTTGTCGGTTAATGACAAGATCTGCATTAAAATAAATCGAAACTAATACAAAATACGAAATTTCAATAACGACATGTCGTTACAGTTTGCCACTGGCGAAAATGAGCTTCGAACAGATTACTTTTTTTCATGTAAGACAGTCAGTCAGTCCGTAATGCGATTCTGTTCAAATTCTGTATCTATACAAACGCTTGCTTCATTATTATACTATGGTATATATATTACTGTAGGGGAAAAAGAGGGAGTTTGAATTACTGAGTTACGCATTTTGTTGTTATAACTTAACATTTGTCTTAGACTTAGAGTTGGGAGTAGATCCGAGTGTGATATAGAGGAGATCATGTGAAACGTTTCGTCACAAAATACATGATGCTATAACTACTAAAACCGCTCACACTTTCTGCTCCCAAAAGCGCCTCTAATTAAATCTACAAATCAACGGAGACTCACCAGCGGAAATGCTGAGAAACCGCCTGTCGCGCTCACTAAAAAGAAAACCTTCTTGGTTGGTGAACTTCGAATAACTTTATCTATGAAACCAATGATTCGCATGAACATGAAGGATCATCAACTACCACTATTGGCCTCATCAACGTGCATCTACCAATTCCCTCCCTTGTGTGGAGCTAGCTAAGTATGTGAACGTACCCAGCCTTTGCTATTCAGATGTATCATCGAAAACTTACCCTCATGGTTTTATAAAGGAGTAAAAAGTCTCACTAAAGTTGTATCCTGGGACACCAATTTTAAAGTGGAAATCCTACTAAAAGAGTACGAATCAAACCTGTTCAAACTGCGGACGCAATCGCAATTCACATGTTAAATCCCGAGCTATGCATACAAAATAAGTTTGTTCAGTCACTAAACCTAAAATCGACGTGATCTGTTTTAACAGTCGACATGTAAATTTTTGTTTTCTAATTGTATTATTTCTTCATACATTTGGTTCACTTGATAAATTTAGATAAAGAAAGAAAGACGAAATTTGCAGTATAAAATGAAATCATTCTATTTCACAGCTTCTCATCAGCTGCAGACTAACTGAAATTTCAATAGTGATATAGATGATAATAACATACTTTATTGTTTGAGTGGTAGTAGAGAAGAGATACAATAAAGTTGACGCATCCAAAATGAAAGCATAACAAAGCATTATATGATCGCCTAAAAGAGATCCATCCAAACATTAAATTCACCATGGAATATGAACATAATAATGAGTTCAATTTCCTGGATCTAAATGCAAAAAAGAACAAACGAAGGCATGATCGAAAAGTCCATCTATAGAAAAGAAACCTGGACTGGGCAATATCTTCACTATAACAGCTTTTGTCCCATAAGCTATAAACGTGGATTAGTGAGGACTTTGTACAACAGAGCCAGGAAGCTATGTTAATCAAACAAGGTCAAAGAAGAATTAGACTTCGTCGAGAAATGCCTAAGAGAAAATGGATACCCTAAGGGATTTATACAGAAGTATAGCAGAGAAAAAGATAAGAAAGGAAAACACCCAACTGTAAAAAAGAAAAAAGTGTTTATTTATCTCCCATTCAAAGGAGATGCAGTGTCACAAAAGATTGACAGAAGACTGAAAGGAGCAATAAATAGAAGATTCCCGGCAGCAAAACTCATAACAGTATACAGCACCAATCCTTCTGTTATCCACTCACGACTGGATAAATACCGTGCTGATGTCACCTCCAACTGCGTTTATGAATTTACGTGCACTTGTTGGAGCAAGTACATTGGAAGTACATTAAGAAGAGCTTCTATCCGGTTTTCTGAACATATTCCAAGAAACCTGTGCCTGAAAGGAGGCAAATATTCTCAGAGTGCAATTACCAGACATATTGTTGATACCAGACATCTCGTAGAGATTTCTAAGTCCTTCAAAATATTAAATAAACAAAGGACAGCAAATTTACTACAATTTGCCGAAGCGATCGCAATCAAACGATTTAAACCAGACTTATACATACAGAAAGAGAGTGTGATTAACCTCTCACTTCCATGGTAACTGATTTTTGATTTTGATTACAATAATTAGTCATCTAATTCAGTGATCTCAACTCATCACTGAACAAATCTTAATCACATAAACTGCAACCGATTTTGTTTTTTTGGAGTTGCTATGTGAACCTACAAGCTAACACTGTTCTGTTAATTAATTTTTTCTGTTTTCTGTCTTACCCCTCCCCCTCTTTTCAACTTTAAAAGCGTATAAATTGGTGATGAAAACTTAAACTAAAAATTGTAATGCTTTCATTTTGGATGCGTCAATTTTATAGTATTTCTTCTCTACTACCACTCAAACATTAAAGTATGTTATTATCATCTATGTAGCCATTGTAATTTCAGGTAGTGGTGTGTAGCTGATGAGAACCTGTGAAATAGAATGATGATATCATTTTATACTGCAAATTTCGTCTTCCTTTCTTTATCGAAATCGTATTATTATTTTCTTCCCTAACCCCTAATAAATTTCTATCCCTCATTACTACTGTTGTTAACTTCACTTTTGTTCAATATTAATTGAGTTCTACTGAATTGCGTCAACCGTACTACGTCATTCAATCTAACTATTTAATTTAATTATAGTTTCTAACCGATTAACGCTTTTTATATTACGTAGTTTGCTGTCTAGAATTTTATAGTTCTAATGAAACAACTTTGAAAATATTTCTTTTGTTTCTAAGAGGATGTTTAATATAAATGTGACTCTGTGGTTCAGCGGTAGAATGCTCGTCAACTACATGTGTGGTTCGGGGTTCGATCATCGTCCGACTGTTGTAAGCCAGATAGAATGGTAGGATAGGGCGTGAGGCTAGCAACCCCTCCCCTTTAAGAACGACTGCTGCCGAAACCTCAAAGTTCTAGATTGTGGGCTTATGTTCCACTCAGGGCGTAGAGGAGTACAATAATGAATACTATATATATGTATGCGATTGTACAGCTTGAGAGTGGTATCGCTGAAAAGACTAACACTTCGCTGAACATCTTTTCACAGAAATTTACCTCAACAATAGATTGACAGTACAGTATAAATCAGAAGTCAGTTTAGATTTAGTCGTGACCAGTAGGGTGAAGCAGGTCGGATGTGAGGAAAACTACTCGCCGAAGACGTTGGCTAGTGGTAGCGCTATGTCGACAATTGGCAAAAGTTGGAATTCATGGGCCACTGGGACTGGTCCCAGTGGCTTATTGGTCATGGGTTCGAACCACAGTGGACGGGTGCTTCTGAAGAGTCCTCGACTAGAACGAAACAGCTGTCCAGTACTCTCTGGCTGGTTTTCCAGTGGTTATCTAACTGATGTCAGCTCATTCTGAAATCCTGTTACCACTTAGATTAATTCCATCAGTCCAGCTTCTCCTATTTACCAAATATACTGAGATCTACTGTTCGCATTCATTATTTCGCCAAATCAAATTTTTGTCTTCCTAACTGTTCATTTTTCAATGTTAGTTTATCAATTAATCACCAAGTTAATTATTTATGAGTTTTCTATTATAATGAAAAATGTCATCCTATACAAGATGGATTAAGGTCATGGCTAGACATAATAAACTGTAGATAAAAGACTATTGACAGATGCCTGGACTTGTTTCATCTGAATGAACTGATACCGTTGTTTTACTGTTTTACACTTTAATTATTACTGATACAAAACATGATGAACTGGTGGGTTAACGGTTGAACATTCAAAAGAGACGTTGTGTAATCCACCAAATATTTATATTTTGTACAATATGATAGGTGGTGACTGACACTGGAACACTTTATAACTGTTACCTCCATTTTATATGAATGGTCAGATGAATATTCCTGTATCCCATTGAGTGATATCACTCCTACAGGGAGTAAAACAATCCACACTCATCACTTCACCTGTGGAGTTACTGACCACTAAGTTACTGCATCAAAACAACCAGTTCTTGTGTGGGTTTTTGTTATTGTTGATGACTGAAACTTTGAATTTCACCTTGCCTTCTTCTTCTGAACTACAACGATCGATCTCAGTTGTCATATCGGCAGCTGGTGAGGTAATTTAGATGATATCTGCGAGTGTATCTTTGATGCTAATTGGTGGCCGTTGGCTGGTACCAGAATGCAGATGGTTCATTTCATGTTTTTGTGAAAGTGAAGAAAGATATCTAGGTGTCTGTTGTTCGAGTACATGTTGTAACGCAGGAGGAGAATTCTGGTGCAAACAAAGAAGCAGAGAAGTTTCAACAAAAAATTTTTGTAGAACTCACTTTTTAATGTCACATACATTCCGACAATATAGCAAATTTTATGGAAGAGTCTCTTTTCAGTGAATTTACACTTTACACTTTCAGAAACTGTTTGTTCTTCATGTAGATATATAGATATCGACCAGTTCAACATTGGATTACCAATAACACTTTTGAAAGGACTGTTGCTGAGGTGTGCTCCCAATGTGCAATTCAATTTCAGTGACATCGCCTACAGATAAAAGGACCGTATTGCAATGGGATCTCCCTTGGGTCCATTACCAGCAGATTATTTTATGGCTAGCCTTAAGAATAGTTCATTACAGTTGGCCATTGACAACAAACAACTGTATTCAACGTGTGCAGATAATATTTTCATCATTCACGACAGCAGTTGTGACCTCAGTCAATTGCTACAACTGCCGTCCAGCAATAAAATCCACTCTTGAAATGGAAAGCGAATCCAAGATTCCTTTCTCTGATATAGAGGCAACAAGATGATCCGATGGGACCTAAATAGGGTCAGTCCATAGAAAACCTACTTAGAAATGTCAGCTAAGAAGCTCCTACTTTTGGATTCCAGTTGAATGGAAACGAAATTTATTCAGATCCATTGTCATTCGGTTTCAATACTTCTGCAATCCTGACACCTTAGAAGCAGAAATAGATCTTCTAAAGAAAATCTTCATCCAAAATAGATACCCATCAAGATCAACTGAAAAAAATATCGAACCAAAATTCCAGAGAGACGAAACATTACTTATTTCGAAAAAGAAACTTTACATGGATCTGCATTTTGAGAGTGACTCAGTCTGCGATGTCCTTACTAGAAGAATTTCAGCACCACTGAGAATAACATTTCCTGATGCAACGCTAGGAGTGGTGTTCTCCAGTCACCCACTGACCTGCAGAAACCTGAAAGATACGATCTCACAATAAAGCACTTCTGTGTGCATGCATCAGTTTACCTTTTATTGAGAATCCTGGTACACTGGTCGTTCGGTACGTATCTTGTGTAAAATGGTTCAAGAGGACTATCCCAGTCGATTGTGGAACGTTAGAAATGGTTCTGTAAGGAGTGTGATAACTGAGAGCATTATCGGCACTGATCATCGAATCTCAACAAAGGCCTCCTCCTTCCTTCGTCTCCGTGTGCATCCTGATAGCAAGTCACTCATTAAATTATTCATGTTTCTATGTAACTCTAATACACTTATTCAACTTGTTTTGCGGATTGAGAACTCACCACTACTACCATCTTACTGATTTTCACTCCCCCCGCACCTAGTTATAACTTGACTATTCATATATTGTTTGAAATATTTTAATGAAGTAAACAATGACCCCAACTAATTTTTATTTTTCTCTGACTCGACTAATGTACACACACATACAAAAATTAGAATATGTAACTGCGATTGTACAACTAAGTGAACGAATTCGCCGACTCCTCTCCGAACTGCATGTTTTGTTTTTTTGTCTGGATGGGAATTATTCATGAATTTTATGGAAATACAAAATAAAAAGAGAAATTCAAGTTTATTAGTTAGTGTGATACAATGTTCTCTAGTTACGTGAGAGTTCCGGGTTCGATTCCTAGTGAACACATTCCTGAAGCTTGTCTAGTTTATTAGCCAGCAGTAAGTGCAGCAAAGAAGGTAGGTTGACCATAAGGCTGGCAACCTCACTACCTAAAAATATTTATTTACTTTTGTTTTATTCCTCTGCACTATGAGTGGAACAGGAGGCTTCGAGTTTGAGTTTCAAAGTTTCAGTAACGATGGTGTTTGCTTTTATGGAGTGGGACTGCTAGTCTCACGCCCAACCTTTTCTCTTTACCTGTCTTACTACAGCCGTAAATGATAGCTTACGACTGCGCCAGCAGGGAGCCGAATGCCGAAACAGTTACGCAGTTGGTGACTGCTCTACTATAATCTGTAAAAGCAACAACCCAGTAACTGAAACTCCGTCAGGTTGACGCCCTGTGTTCCACTTGAAATAAAAGCAAAATGTAAAAGGAAAACTGATTTATTCAAATTTGAACAATACTCCCTGAAGGTGAAGTGTACATATCATTTACATCGTCTAACTCTAAAGCCAATGACATCCATGTTTGCTGTACACAAGCGTGAAACAAGGGAGTACAATACATAGTTTGCATGTCATCGACTGATTACTTCTCGTATTCTAGAGATATCCGTTTTGTTTCACTAAACACGTGATACGAACGAATAATCTTTCCTTTTTTTCTGTCTCCATGTTTAATCTGATTGAAGAAAGGCCGACTTAATGGACTTTGACGTAATTTCTTTTGATGAATAAATGTCTTGAGAATGAGACAAAAATGACAAGATACTGATAAAAGAGAATTCATAGTAAAGAATTGACGTATAGGCGGAAGACTGAAAAAAAACGCGTACAATCACTCAAATGTATTTTATGTGGAGAAATAGAAGAGGAAAACTGCATCACTAATAATTAAACTGTAAACCAGTAAAACAAGGGTATCAGTTCATTCAGATGAATCAAGTTCAGGTATCTGTCAATAATCTTTTATCTACAGTTTATTATGTCTAGCCATGACCTTAATCCATCTTGTGTAGGATGACATTTTTCATTATAATAGGAAACTGATAAATAACCAACCTGGTGACTGATTGATTAACTAACTAACTGAAAAATGAACAGCTAGGTAGACAACAATTTGATTTGGTGAAATAATGAATGCGAACTGGGGAAAAGTTGGACGGACGGACTTAATCTATGTGGTAACAAGATTTCAGAATGAGCTGACATCAGTGAGATAACCACTGGAAAACCAGCCAGAGAGTACTAAATATCTGTTTCGTCCTAGTTTAGGACTCTTCAGAAGCACGCATCCACTGTGGTTCGAACCCATGACCAATAAGCCACTGGGACCTGTTCCAATTGTTGACATAGCGCTACCACTAGCCAACGTCTTCGGCGAGTAGTTTTCCTCACATCCGACCTGCTTCACCTTACTGGTCACGACTTAATCTAAACTGACTTCTGATTTATACTGTACTGTCAATCTATTGTTGAGGAAATTTCTGTGAAAAGATGTTCAGCGAAGTGTTAGTCTTTCCAGCGATACCACTCTCAAGCTTTGTAATCACATATATATATATATAATATTTATTATTTAATTCCTCTACGACTCAAGTGGAACATAAGCCCACAATCTATAGCTTTGAGGTTTTGGCAGCATTGGTTTTTAACGGGGAGGGGTTGCTAGCTTCACGTCCAATCCTATTTCTTCATCAGGCTAACTACCGGCTAGGCGTAATGTATGATTGCATTTCCTGCAATTTACACATTTCGAGTAAGCGAAATTTCAGAATATACTTTGCTTTAGGGAAGATCGAATGGGTTCAGATTACAGTATATAGGATCTGTTTGACGATACCATTTATTTGGTTATAGCTTGAAACCATACAGTAATTTTGGTACAAGTATGGAATTTTCAGCTTGGATATCGCTAGCCCAAATTTTGCATGCCGACCATAGACATCGGGTGTGCATCGGCTGGGGATCGAACTTCGGACCGTGTGTATGGTCGGCGAGCGTGCTAACCGCACCGACGCACCATTATTGACAATTTGGCAGGAAAGCACGGTTGTGTAGTGCTATAAGTTACTGATCGATTGATTAACATGAAAATTTTTATACCAGTCACATTAGCCAATTTTCAACTGGTTTACAAGGGATACTGTGATAAAATTGCACCACATCAAATTGTGTATATTACAGATCATGAATCCGATCCAGTGTATTATCAATTTGCCCAGTCAGCTGGCCAGACTTGACTCTGATGGCTGAGTCAAACAAGTTTAACTTGAGACGAGGTTGGCTCTAAACTATCGAAGTGGCTATTATATGTTTATATCACTTCGATAATCTGGCTGGCTAGCAGGCATTACCGGTTAACGTCAGTTGCGTTGAACTACTGATATCAATCAGCCAGTAGTATGTAGTCTCGTACAAGTAAATCTAAGTTTTCTATTCGTATACGAGCAAATCTTTCTTTGAAAATAAAGAAGGTAGTCTAAGACAAATGTTGAGTGATAACAACATAATGCGTAACTGAGTAATTCAAACTTCCTCTTTTCCCCTACACTAAAATATATACCGCAGTATAATAATGATACGAGTGTATGCATAGATACAGAATTTTAACAGAATTGCATTACAGACTGACAGACTTACATGTAAAAATGTAATCTGTTTAACGCTCATTTTTCCCAGTGGCAAACTGTAACGACATGTGGTGATTCAGATTTCGTATTTTGTATTAGTTTCGATTTATTTTATTGCAGATTTTTTCATTAATCAACAACATTTAGAGATTCACTAGAAATTAGGACACCTTGGACAGATGACTCGTCTGCGTCACATGGCGCCAAGTCTCTGGTCCATCCGTATAGTAGCACTGACTTCACATTGGAGTTGAAAATCCGGATCCTAATTTTCATGTTGAGCGCTGTCGACCTATCCCCACACAGACTTCAAAGCAGTTAAAGCTTGTCTTGCTTTCCCCATCCTCACTTTGATATCCTCGTCAGTTCCATCTCTTGTGTAGTTGAAACGATACCTCAGAGCTCAGTGGGTGAAGGAGGCTGCTTCTTTCAGATTTCTCCCATTTACGCTGGCTTTTTGTTGTCTGTTGTTGTGGCTGTTTCTGTTGACCAGGAATTTTCATCACCTCTATCTTCTCTATGCTCACCTGAAGTCCTATCTTCTCTGGATCCTTCTTCTGCCAACTTGTTGCTTTTCACTTGCATATCTTCTGCTATATGCGAAATCAGTTACATATCATCGGCGAAGTCCAGATCCTCCAAGTTTTTTATGTGGGTCCACTTCATGCCTATTTCCTCGTTGCCAGCTACTGTCTGTCGTATCAACCAGTCTACCGCAATCAGTGAAATCATTGGAGATAGTAGGCAGCCGTCCAGCCTAATCTTACTCCCGTCTTCACTTCGAAGCATTCCGTGAGTTTCCTGTCGTGAATTACTTGGCATGCAGCATTGTCGTACAACTGTTGGATGAGATGTATAATTGTTGGTGGCACCCCGTAATAGCGAAGTATTTACCGAATCACCTTTCGATCGACGCTGTCCGCTGAAGGCCTTTTCAAAGTCGATGATGTTGAGGTAAAGATGTGACTGCCATTCCAAGTTCTGTTCAATGACGATACACTGTGCTGCGATTTGATCGATGCATGACTTGTTTCTCTTGAATCTAGCCCGTTCCGGTCGAAAGTTTTCATCCAGGGCATGTTTGATTCTCTCCTGGATGATGCGGCTTAGTATTTTGCTTGGAACAGACAGGAGCCTAATTCAAGGTCATTTCTTGCATTGACTTAAGTCTCCTTTCTTTGGTAGTTTGAATAGTTAGCCTTTCCTACAGTCATTATCTAAAGTATCCTCATAGATAGCAGCAAGGGTAGTACAGTTTTCGTTGATTATCAGTCTAAAAATTCCATTGAATTGACATTTATGTTCATATTTATTATTTTCCAGTTATTTAATTTGTAAACATAGATTTAACCCAGAGATTCACTTTATTATAATCTGATTTTACCTGAAGAGGAAGAAAGTAACAAACATCTGTTAAAATAAAAAAAACATTTTCATCTGAATTCAAGTACTTCAGCAGTAGGAGACAATGACCCAATACGAAGTGGAATTTAGGGTCATTGTTTCATGCTGTGAGTTAGATTTTTACTTAGCAGAGTGACCATATGATCTCTTGAAAAAAACATGATCCGAAAACATTTGTGTAGTGATCCACCAGTGTTAGATTATTTTTATTCTTCTATTCCTTTACGTTCCCAGTTGAACATAGGGCTTCAAGCTTCGTGGGCTTTGAAGTTTCGGAAGCAGTGGTGTTTATTACTTTTACGGGATGGGGTTGATAGCCTCATGCCCAACCTTCCTTCTTTACCAATCTTAATACTGACCTAGCGAGGTAAAGGAGTGCGTCGGCGGCTGGGAATCGAACTTCGAACCACCTGCATGGCCGGCGAGTATTCTACCTATGTGCCACCAACGCACACCCATGTTATAACGCACCCTTTATTGTAATACTGTATTAGAGATCTCCTTTCAAATCCTATCAAAAGGCAAATACTTGTTATTTTGGTAAGATTTGCATGATCAGTAATGCAATTAAGGTTGTAGGATCAATTATCAATGGTGCAGTCATTCAATATACCAGAGAATGCCTTCACTGAAGTCATCGGGGAAAAGTCCGTGAAATTATGTAACATTGCTCATGAAACCCTCTTGACAGGACAAGTGGAACCCTGTGGAATTTTGACTGGAGGAAACCTGTATAACCATCTTAGAAAGAAAGAAGAGGCGAGATAAGGAATGGCATTCTACTGACAGTTGAAAGCTAATAGAGGAGAGAAGACGTTCAGCGAAGAGACTCTTTTCGACGGTGAATTCATTCACATAGCTGTAAAATCGCATTTATATATAATTATGTGTGTATATGAGGTTTGTCAGATAATTAATTAGGTAATACAAGAATGATCTAATATAAAAACAAGGTTAATCAGACAACAACTAAAGTAAGATTGAGTTAGTAAGTTAGATGACGTAATATAATTGACTAAATGTTTCAACTTGAGTCAGAATAGCAACAAGGGTAATTACAGGTAGAGACTAAGTAGAGGTTGGGTGGAGAATAATGTCATTTAAATTAGGACTAAAGCTGAGCAAATAAATTGAGTGACGTAACATAAATGACTAGAAATTGAGCGTTGATCAAGTCACTAACAGTGGTAGTGAGGTGTAGAAGTTAAATCGGGTGGGGTAGAGAACAAGAAAGTTGAAAATGTAAAGTATTACAATTGAAAAGACAAAATAATACTAATGAAGAGATAGAAAGAAAGAAATAGAATTTATCTGTCGGTTATTAAGATAGATTACGTCTATTGCACGTGTAGTGATTGAACGAACTTCTTCTGTATGCAGAGTTCATGATTTAGCAAGTGAGTTGCCATTATTTCTGAAGTTTTGAAGAAGTCTGATTCGTACGGCTGCCACACCTGCCTTCACACGAGCGAGTAAATTGCTAGACACACGTTGATGAGGCCGACAGAAGATGAATAAATGCAAAGATGAACAACGAAGGGGAAGGAAAGCTGAGTTCAATCTGCAGCACACTAAACAATTTCATCGCATGATATCAGCTAAATTCGAACAGGGTTCAGGTAAAAGAGACTTCAGAACATTATATCAGACAACCAGGTCGCCATCAAGGAAGAGTTCAACACCAACAAAACCAATAAAAGGCATTGGATGCGACCTAATTACTAAATAGGAGAAGCAAATAAAACGCTGGAGTGATCACTTTAAATGACTACCGAATCGACCACTAACTTCAACTTCTGCATAAAGTATCACCAGTCAAATCAGCATTTCCATAAGGTTCAAGGACTTACTTGTTGCCAGAAGCATTCTCAAAAGACTGCAGACTTTCATTAACACTTGCCCTCATTTCATACAGAACATTAGGTGGCTTGTGCGAAACGATAATCAGCAACAAACATAGAGAAAAAATAAACGGGTTTGGATGCGACATACGCTGAGGAGACAGTTAGGTGACAATATGTGCCAGATATTCCCTCAAGTGAAACCTGAATAGGTAACGGCGAGTTGGGTGTAGTCTCAACAATAACACTGTGGAGATCCTGTGAGGAGGACACGCAAGTTAATAGGAAATCCTGGAAACAGGTAACAGAGATATGAGAGATGATACAAAGAATGGAAATGTGCTAGTGATGCTATATGTTCCACTCGAAACTCAAGGGAACAAAAATAATAACATCATATATACAGTATTATGCAAAATTATAAGGGACAATGTTTACAATAGGCATCTTTAACAGGTTACGATAAACGATTTCACTATGAACATTCAATTGTAAGTATATTGCGCAATTATCTTCAATATGACTAATAAATGGACAACCAAGAGGAGAAATTAGAGGGACTGTATTATTATTATTGTTTCCTTGAATTCCTAGAGAAACATAAGGCTACAGCCGTGCGTCTCCATTGCGTTCGGTTCTCTGCTAGAGTCTTCACCTGGCTCCAAGTCTGCCCACACGCTCTCATCTCCTCTTCACATGACCTCCTCCAAGTCACCCTTGCACTGACGACCAACTGGCCGCTTCCCTTTCGGGTTCCACTCGAGCAATGGCTTGTCTAGTGATGTCACTTGATGGTTTCCTCAGAGCATAGCCACCAATCCACCTCCATTTCTTCCTGCATTTTTGTTGCACAACCGGTTCCTGGTTGGTTTGCTCATTGCCAGAGATCTCTGTTGCTGATCTTTTCTGGACATCTGATCTTGAGTGGTATTGAACGAAGACAACTGTTGATGAAGGTGTGTAGTTTGTTTGAGGTGCTCTTTATAAAGTGACAAGTCTCTGAAGGACTGTGAATCAGTACAATAGCCATGAAATAAAGACAAGCCATCAGAGGAAGAGATAAGAGATTATGAGCACTTGTGAGGCCAGCTGAACAGAACCGCAGAGAATAAGGACAAAGTGAAGGTGTGTTCTGTTGAAGTCGTATGCTCCACTCAGTACCCAGGGGAACAATAATAACACTAATAAACCAAAGTGTCAAATACGGGTTACGATATAAAACTGATATATATATTTTACCGCCTAAAGTATCCTACTACGTTCTCCGTTATAGTTTAATCCACTAATGGACCATCTATAAGAAGAAACAACATAATAATATAAAACTTTCTACTCTCATTAAAGTAACACAGTTGTGACAGTGTCAATCTTATCTCTTTAAATGTAATATGAGAAAGAAAGAAACATTTTAGCGTTAAAAACAAAAATTAGATTGTGTTCGAGGTCAATATTTGTAGAAATAAGAGACAAATAAATAAAAGGGTATGTTTACTTATAAGTGTCACAAGACAAGTAAACAACACATACAGAAGGGGTTATAACCGTTAAAAGAAAGAGAATATTGTGAAATTTAATGCTTGAAATATGATGAATAAGATAAATTTAAAATCTTAGGTGTGATGTATCAAAGGGAAGAAAAATAAAACTGGGAATCTGTGAAACAAAATGAGAAAAAAGACACATGGGTCCAGAGTTTAGAAGAAATAATGACAATAATTACTTCCAGCAGTGGTTTCTTGTGACGCATTTCATCTCCAGGATTTTCATACTAAACCTAATTTCCTTTTTTTAAAAAAATAAAATGTTTGATCGATTGGAGGATTTCATCATGAGCTGACATCAGTTAGAGAACCATTGGAAAACCTGAAAGTATCGCGTACTGTGAAGAGTCTCAAACTAGGACGAAACAGCAGTCCAGTACTCCCAGGTTTTCCAATGGTTCTCTTACTAATGTCAGCTCATGATGAAATCCTCCAACCAATCAAGCGAAACCCCTACAAAACCAATACGTGAAAATAAAATGTTTGTCACCCATGCATGTGGTAGGGATTTGATTCCTCATAGTTCTATTCCTAGGCATCGCACCGCACCCAATAAAGAAGAGATGTTGAGTGTGGGGTTAGCAACTCCAACCCATAGAAAAGTGATGTTCACCACCACTGAAACTTTAAAGCTCCAGCTTGAATGAAAATAAAACAAACAAATGAAATTAAAAGAAATAACGCCGAAATTTGCTTTTTTTTTTCGTAATTTAGAGACAGTCATTTTGGCTAACGTTTGTACTCTTCATTGCTGGTTGACATCTACGACTGTACTGTTTTTACACAAATTTGTAGGGAACATGAATAGTGAACAGGTGAAAGTACCGCGATTTAACGACATTTTGGATTTATTAAAATAAAATTCAGGGAGATTAATTTAATGGAATATATCTTTGACGGAAGAGCTTGGAAGACCAGGACATGATAGGATTTGTCAGCAGAATTAGCAAGCTGATATACGGATATGAAAAAATACACATAAATTCTTTCGTCTTCCCCTCAGATCTCTTGTGTTGTTTCACAAGGATCTTTCATTTCTTCTATTCACCAATGAATCCATCTCTCTGCTATTCAATATTCTTGTAAAACACATCAAACAGACAATATACTACTCAAAAAAAATCTTGCTAGTAGCATGCACTACTAGAGTATTTTGATAGCTGAAAGCTGGAATACGCAGCTGAATAATGTCAGATACGGTCGTCGTATAACACGACACATTACTGAGGAACAAGATTTACTCAGTGCGTCGGTGGCAAAGAGGTTAGGACTCTCGCCAACCACGCGTGTGTTACCGGATTCGATGCTTTGCCAACGCACACCTGATATAAATGATCGGCCCCCAAAGTTTGGGCTACTGATATCAAATGCTGAAAATTACATACTTGTACCAAAAATGCGGTGTGGAATCAAGCTGTAATAAGAAAAAATTATTTAAAAAAATAGAAATTTACTGAATAGGAATTTCAAAAGGATCTAGACTGACAGCTACGGAAATGAAAACGATCTTCACAAATGATTATAAACCTTTAGCCGTAGCCTTTGAAATTGTTGTTAAAAAGCATAATGCATTATGAGGATTAAATGCCGTTTACCTTTTAGACTGTATTCATTATCTATTCAAGCAAACATCCCAAGTTATATTGGTAAGTGACTGCAATGACCAACATTTTCAAGTCAATTCAGTAACGGCCGCAGGTAATGGAACCATTAAAAACTAGGGAGTGTTGCATAAGTGTTTCCTGCTAGTTTGAGATTCCTCAGCATTGATGAACATGCACTGAAAATCGACGCCGGGAGTTCTAGATCACAAGGCGAACACGTTGACTATTCGATAACTAGACGGAATGCAGTAACCCACCCATGAATTTTGACTTCTGCCAATTCACCATCGCCATTAGCCAACGTCATCGGCGAGTATTTGTTCCCAACACGCAACTTAGTGGACCCCAGTGGTCACGGCTTCTCACTAGAACTTTATCCTGTGGGCAGTCCACTAATAAGCATTAGATTAATTTTCAGGTATATGAACTACAGAAATTTTGGCCGATTTTATTCTATTGTCACTGGCTGGCGGTTGCACTAAACACAAATCGCAAGCTGACAGAAATTAGAATTCATCAGTGGGTTTGCCATGTAACCTGAAGAACTTGTGTCCAGTCCTCTACGGGGCTCCTGGTTGTGTAACGCTGAAGAGTCTCAGATTAGGCCTGTCTCACATAGTCTGACTGTCGATTATATTTAAGTTTGAAAGTGTTTGTCATTTTACCTATCTGACTGAATGATTTCTGAATACAACCCAATATAGAGATAATTTTTTAAAGTTAGTATGAAAATATTAATATATGGGTGAATTTTGGTCACTGTGGTAGTAAGTAATTCCATATTAGTTTGTTTATTAGATATATCACAAAGTGAATGAAACAGTATTATTTACTGGTTGACGTTCTGAACAAAATTTATTGTTCATAATCATATCGTCAGTTACAATCACAAGACCTCGAAACTTGAGTTTCATAGTTTTCTTTGTTCTCTCCCATTTGTCGTCGTAGGGGTAGTAGAATGTTCAAGATTTCCACCTGGACAGGTGTTGAATCATTCCTACTACACGTGTTTGCAGTTGATTCAATAAACAAAGCTTCCGTTATCAATCTCTCCATCAACCCTGTGACATTAGATTTTGAAATTGTCATCTTATCCCATCATCCTATTGTATGATTGTGTGTAATTGCATGTGGCGCTATAGCTGAACTATACTCTAGATTTCTTATCTTTTTTGGGTCGACCAATCTAAATTTGGTTTTCGAGTTGAAGTTCTTGAACTTAGGACGAAATTGTCACTTGAGGACTTAGTGCTGGGAGTGTAGCTATGCCTGACTCCCGCACTATTTCAATTCCAGGAGAAAATATACAAACAAACTGAGGGAGTTGTTATGAGGTCACCAATATCCCCGGTTGTGGCAGATATATTCATGGATAGGTGGGAAAGACATAGCGACTGAAGCGTTAAGCCCCACCCTAAATGTATGGTGGAGGTATGTAGATGACACTCTTACTGCACTTGAGACACAGGGTATAGATAGATTTTTCGAACACATCAACTCCAAGGTGGAGGCAATTCGATTCACTTATGAATTGGAAAGTCAGGAAGGGGAGCTTCCAATGCTAGATTGTAGCGTAAGAAGGGAAGAAGACGGGAAGTTAAACACTAGTGTTTACAGGAAACTCACATATTCAAACAGATATTTGGACTTCCGATCATCCCATCCTATGTCAGGGAAAATAGGATTGATGAAATGTTTAAGTAATAGAGCACAAACACTGAGTAGTACCAAGGGAAATCTAAGACAGGAAATAAGGCATATAAGAGAAGCTTTGAAACTTAATAATTACCCTAATAAATTAGTCAGAAAGTATGTAGGGAAATCTAAAAATAAAATAAATAATGATAGTAGTGATGGTGATTGTAATTATAATAATAATAATAATGTAAATGATGAAATCCATGTCAGACATGCGCAGGATAATGACAACACCAACAATAGGGAGTATAAATCACCAATAGTACTTTCATACAAAGAAGGAACTTTGGAAACCTTACGCAGAATTCCTAACAAGGTAGGAATAAAAGAGGAATTCAAACCCAAAAACTCAATTAGAAGCAAGCTTTGTCGGTTAAAGGATACTCTGGAGCCTTTAAAACAAAACAATTTAGTTTATCTAATAGCTTGCCTGCAATGATTGTCAGGTCAAATACATAGGTCAGTGTAGTGGATCAGGGGCAATCAGACTAGCCGAGAATAAAAACCTAGCAAAATCTAGATTATTTGACCCGAATAAGATAAGAAATCTGGAGAACAGTTCAGTCATAGATAGCACTCACTACATGCAGTTACACACAATCATACAATATGATGACGGGATAAGATGACAGTTCTAAAATCTAATTTAACAGTGTGGAGGGAGAGATTGATGACAGCGGAGGCTTTGTTCATCGAATCAACTGCAAACCCATGTAGTAGGAATGATTCAACATCTGTTCACCCAGATATCTGGAAAATTCTACTACCCCTATGACGACAAATAGGAGAGAATAAAGAAAACTATGAAACTCAAGTTTCGAAGTCGTGTGATTATAATTGCCGATAGGATTATGAACAATAAATTTTGCTCGTAACTTCTTCATCCAGTAAATAATTAACACTGTTTCACTGTATGAGTGTGAAAATATCTTTCGGCTCATTCTGATTACTATTCACTAGTCAATCGGACGCAAAGTTTTCAGATCACATGATTCGGACTGCATTCAAACATTCACTAGTGAGGATAATAGCTGAGATGTGTCCAGTAAACAAAGCCCAACTAATCAGTACACACAAATATGTATTTATATATAAGTAAGTAATTTAGAAAGAGGAATGTAATAAATAAATAACATTGTGCTTACAGAACTGGAAAGTTTCTAGGTACTTTCTTAAGAAGAAAAAAGAAGAAAAGGCACACATTTACTATAACTATGGAAAACTAATCAAGCATGAATTACTTAGTGAAAGATAACTGTTCGTTCAGAAAAGAAATGTCTGTGCATATGTGCGTTTGTCGCCTTAAAAAGGTATTCTAGTAATAGTGAGTGACTGGCTCAGTGTTATTGTGTTGTAGTCATGTATAGCTGCTCAACGTCCAGTTATTCGTGTTTTTTGATGAAGTGAGGATAATTAATAGCGCCGTTGTTTTACACGTCACGGTTGGTTATTTCAATTAGAATATTAATGTGTTCTGTCTTCCAAACAGCCTTTTACATATATACATATATATGTGGTGAGAGAGAAGGGAGTGATCAGAGAATATGCTTTTCGACAATTCACTTCTCATTTGATCACTCATTGATATCATTTATAGAACTATTGGAAACCACTGTTGGAGTACTAGACATCTATTTCGCCCTAGTTTGGGACTCGTCATCAGGACGTTTCCGCCGGGAAGGCTCATAGACCATTCAGTCACTGAGACCTGACTCAATGACCCATGATTCTAACTTCTATTTCTATTTCGCAAGTTTAACAATTACTTACCAATGTTACTACAGTAACGAATCTGTGTGGGCATCAGTGTCTTGGCGGTAGAATGCCCCTTTAACTATTCATTCGGTCAGCTGTTCGATTCCCAGGCGTAGCACTCCTCTACCTCGTTAAGCATGTAATAAGACGAGTAAAGAGGAAAGGTTAGGCTTTAGACTAGTAATCTGAAACCATAGGAATAATTACCACTGCTACCGAGACTTTAAAGCTGAAGCTTGCAGCCCTGTGTACCACTGGGAGCGTAGTATTATTATTTTTTCCTTTAGTTACTAGAGGAACATGGGGCTTCAGCCACACGCCTCCAATGTGTGCTGCTCTCCGCCAACGTTTTCACCTGGCTCCAAGTCTGCCCACATGCTCTCATCTCCTCTTCTCATGACCTCCATGTCACCTTTACACTGACCACCAACTCGCCGCTCCCCGTTTGGGTTCCACTTAAGCGATGGCCTGGCATGTGATGTCACTTGATGGTTTTTTTCTCAGAGTATGGCCAATCCACCTCCATTTCTTCCTGCATATTTGTTGCACAGTCGGTTCCTGCTGAGTTGGTTCGATCATTGACAGAGATCCCTGTTGCTGATCTTTTCTGACCGGATATCTGATCTCGAGTAGTATTGAGCAAAGACAGCTGTTGATGGAGATATATAGTTTGTTCGAAGTGCCCTTCAAAACGTGCCAAGTCTCTGGTCCATGCGTATAGTAGCATTGACTTGACATTGAAGTTGAAAATCCGGATCTTATTTTCATTTTCATTCTGAGTGCTGTTGATCTATCTCCACACAGACTTCAGAGTGGTGAAGGCTTGACTTGATTTCCTAATCCTCGCTGCTTTGATCTCCTCATCAGTTACGTCCACTTGTAGTTGAAACGATGCTTCCCAGGTAGGTAGATGGGTGAAGGAGTTTGCTTCTTTCAGATTTCTCCCATTTATGCTTATTGTTGTATGTTGTTGTTGCTGTCCCTGTTGGCCAGGAATCTTCATCACCTCGGTTTTCTCTATGTTCACCTGAAGTCCTATCTTCTGCCAACTTGTTGCTTTTCACTTGCATATCTTCCGCTATGTGGGAAATCCGACACATGTCATCGGTGAAGTCCAGATCCTCCATTTTATGCTTGACTCCTCGTTGCCTGCTGGAAGCGTAAACGAATCAAACAAATAATAATGGATGAATCTGTGGGTGTCAGCTGTGCAAAGAATAAAACAATGAATTCAGAGAACAGGCTCTTCTCGGTAAATTCATACGTTTTAGCTGAAGCTTTTTTATGAAAAATGATAGTAATAAAAGTGGCGAGTTGTCAGAGTCATACTTATTAATAATAATCAGTATGCAAGAAGGGTGGAATAAATGGTGTTAGAATTAGGTGATAAAATAAATAGTTTGATGGCTTATTTGTCATCAGAATGCATATAGAAACGAAGAAAAATGTGGTAAAGTGTAAGAGTTTGAAAGTAATTTAAGAATTATAAAAGGTGGAAAAAACAGACAAACAAGAACGAAGTTGTTTACTGCAGAACTCTGGTTTCTCTTGTTGATATTATACAGCTGAAGGCAGTAGACAGGAAGCCTTCAGACCAGGTTTCGTGCTATTTAGCACTTGTAAGCAAAGCGTATCTGCAACTAGTGTCCAATCAAAGTATCCAATACATTCAGTCCTCCAGGAGATCAGCCGTCAGCCCGAATAGCTCAGTGGCAACATCTATGAGAGCAGCACTAGATGATACGGGTGTCGAATCTCAGAAGCGAGATGAATTCCCTCAATATTGCAGATACGCCTTGCTGACTGGAGAGTGTCAACAAGCACGAAACGTACGTCGAAGACTTCCTGCTGATTGTCTCCAGCCATCCACTGTCAACAGTTATTTATCAACAATTATAATTTGCTTTATTCTAAAGCAGTACTTATGATACAGATTGGAATTCTTAGAATTTAGTACAATACTGTATATAATTTACTCGATAACATCAAAAAGTTACCATAATTCCCTTGGGTACCAAGTGAAACATATGGTTTGAACAAATCTCCACTTTCTTCTCTACTCCGCTGTCCGCCTTCTTGTCCTTCTATTCACATTGATCCACGATTGCCTATAAGCCAGCACCTCCTCCTCACCATACGATCTCCTCCATGTCATCCTAGGACGATCTACCCGTCGCTTCCCATTCGGGCTCCACTGCAGTGATGGCGTTGTCATTCGATGGCCTCCTCAATGGCGTGTGTCCAATCCATCTCCATTTTCTTTTACACATTTGCTGAGCAATCGGCTCTTGGTTGGTTTGCTCCAAGCCAGAGTTTCTTGTAAAGAATTCTTTCTGGCCTGCTGGCCATTCGATCTGTGCCATATCTTCGCATATCTTTTGCTACCCGGGCAGCCTTCCCAGCCTCGTACATTTCACATGCATTCTACATTTCCATTCTTATTCTTGCTTTCATCGAGAGAAGACACATCGGCTGGCTGACTGGCTTCCCGAAGGCTTTCACCAGCCCGCTGTTTCATTTCGCCTCTTCAATCCCAGCGAAGAATAAGCTTTTTTGTATACTTTGTATTCTTAATATTTCTATTTTTAAAGCTTCCGCAGCAGTTTCATTGATTTTGTGGGTTAAGGTCGCTAACCTCACACCCAACGCTTCCTGTTTACCCGAGCTTGGGACCGGCAGAAAACTAGCGAGGTAGTAAACTAGGCGAGGTTATAACAGCAAATAAATGAGAAAAAAAATGAATACTAGAGGGTATACCTAAATAGGATTGCTAATAGCAGCTTTCTTAGATTTTGTTTATTTTATATTTTATTATAGCTTGACTCCACACAGTACTTTTGCTACAAGTATGGAATTTTCAGCAATGTGATATCGGTAGCCCAAATTTAGTAGGTCGACCATTGATATCAGACGTGCGTCACTATAGATTACAAACAAGAGAGAATAAAACAGTCAGTTATTTAGCTAAATAACACAATAATTCTTAGGTAAAGTGCTCGTTGTCAACCTCCGCAATGCTTCTTCTTAGCTTTGTTATAAACTTGAAAGTTATTTAGTCGTAAACATTTAAAAAATTCGCCAGAGTGAATAATTACAACTTGACTTCATACTTTGACGCATAGAGACAAATAAAGCGCAATAAATTAGATGCACTATGTAGATGGAAGTTTCCCACTAGCCTAACTTTCAAACACGTCGTCTCAAAAAACAATATTGTGGCAGTGTGACACAGACAGTGGGTTCCAACGGAATGTGATTCTTACATATTCGCACAGTTCAATACTGCCTTAGCAATAGAATACTATGTATATTTTTGAACATTCTATTTCATGTCGTTTAATGTAAACCAAAATCAAACGCTTAGTGATTGTTTGAAGAATATAAAACTGTTTAGATATATAAACAGTGGTTTGATTAATAGAAAATATACCTTGGCTTCTGTGTCTTGCCTTCTCCTGTTACAATATTACTTGAGAAACGAATCTGTGAATGTCACCTGTGAAAAGATTAGAACAAGTAGTTCAGAGAAGCGACTCTATTTGATGGAGTCACTCGTTTAAAGCGAACAATCTCATTTTATGTACACTTTTTTTAACTGAATAAAAATGCCCGTTGACGTTTTCAAAAGAATGGTTAATGAACAAGAAATATTCTTTTCGATAACTTCATCGTCAGGTTCCACATTTACAAATACATGATAGTGAATGAATTAATGTTATGAACAACATTAATGTTGTTTAAATAACATCGAATCAATAATAATAATAGTATCAATGGATTACAGTTCGATAGCATCAAGATAACAATATACTGAACGTCATAAAAATGAGGAAAAATAATAATACAAATTCATGAATTTATAGTCTCCAATAAACGCCGGCCAGGGCAGTAGTAGTGGCTGGACCTATTTCTTCTACACATATAGCACTGGTTGTTTCAGGCGAATCATGATAGCCTCTACTGTTTGGAGCATGTGGTACCTGAATGTTCTTAGCAATTTGTTTGGTACCCGGTAGATGATAGAGAATGATTCTTCAATGCTGGCTTTGTAGCTAGTTGATTTGGACCAGATGTTCTGATATCGAAATGTTGATGGTTTTTACTACATCTTTACTGAGACATACTGGTAGGTGTCCCAGAGCGAGCACGTAAAATCAAGTTCCTAGGGGAACGGGAAATATAAGTCGCTCCGCAAGCACAGTTGAAGTGTTAGATACATTTGAAAGTGGCTAGTCTAGGTACTTCATCTTTCAATAGAGGAATCACCATCTGTCGTGTAGAAAATATGACTTGTAGTTTGCTCCATAGAGGACATTAATAAAAGCGATGACTTGTTATGATGATGATAATTATTAATATTAATTATTACGTAAGAGGAGTGGAATAAATGTGTTAGAGTTAAGTGATAAGATAAATAATTTAATGGATGAGTTGTGATCAGGGCTCATATTAATAGGAGACGGCTTAAAATAGCAATCACCTTATGATTCATCGTGTGATCTAATGACTGTGACATTTCATCATTTTTTTTCACCTTGGTCTTGGGCGAATCGCCTACCAATCAGAACACTCTATTTCCACCGCCCTCGGCAGATTTTAATGTGGTTAAAAATATCTAAATACGACGTGCTTTTTTCCTGATAAAAAGCTGTATCCTGAAAGTCATGGGTGAGTCTTTGTCTTTTGAAATTTACGTGACTCAGTGAAGCGGAAGGTACCACGGACGAATAGGCGCATTTAGCAATATCAGTTGAGTTGTGTTCATTGCATCAGTATTCGTATACCCACGCATAAGTCTAATCGGTAATATCGACTGTCGACGCAACCATATTAATGAGCGACAGGACCATAAGAACAGAGAAACGAAAGAAAGTGTGATATAGCGTATGAGTTAGGAAGTAATACAAGCGTTATAAAAAGTTGAACAAACCAACAAAGAAAAAGAAAATTGATAAAAGACAAGTTGTTGACCGTAGAACTTGGATATCTCTTTTTGAATGAATGGAACTGCAACAGTGCTGATGAGGTCAAGACGTATTGTCTTTTGATAGACCTCCCTTCACTCAGTAGGTTACTTTGAAAGAGGAGGTTGTTGAGAGAGAATGACCACTGTCGACATGGTGTTCAATTATCGAACTCCTTATAGATTCACTGCTGCCTTTCTCCAACCATGGGGGGTAATGTTCTTGAACCCTTTTAGAGAGGATACGCACCAGGTGACTGATATGCCCGACTCCACAGTATCAGGGGAACTCACATATGCGCACAGATGTGGTCACATGTGAAATCTTGTCCTTCAAGTTACTGTACATCGGTGGACGACTGGAAAACACCACTTGTTAACGTTGCTTTAAAGAATATTCTTCCTAAAGATGTTGAAATCTTTCCCTTGAGGATAAGACAGGTTTAGTCTCCCTTGAAATCCACCATCATGTAAAGTTTCATATTAGTACAAATTGTGTTTTGCTTCTCTGAGCTTTCTGTTTGATATTCCGGTCAATAAATCAATTTCGGGATAAGGATTTCTTATAAAAAGTTCTTATTCTTCTTTAAGAACGTCATGGGTATAGATGAGTTGAATGCGAGTGCTATGAGGTATAATTTAATTTTGTTTTTGTTTAACGAAGACTAATCACTGGACCAAATAACGCCTTCCCCCTAACAATCAAACACTTTTCTTTGGACAAAAATAAAATAACGGGTTTATGGAGAGTATGATGCCATAATCGTTTTTTTAAAAAGAAATAATGTCATGAATTGGCAGAAGTTAGAATTCATGGGCCATTGGATCGGGTCCCAGTGGCTTAATGGTATACGAGCTCGCCTTGTAACCAGAAGGTCCTGGGTTCGAATCCCGGTGGGTGAGTACTGATGAAGAGTTTCAAACTAGGACGAAACAGCTGTCCAGTACTCCCAGGTTTTCCAATAGTTCTCTAACTAATGTCAGCTCATGATGAAAATCCTGTAACCAATCAAATCCCTACAAACTTGAATAGAAATAATAACATTTTTATTCTGGACAGTATTTATAAAATGTACAAAATTTTCCTAGGAGTTGATTGCGTGATATTTCCCTTCGTACAATCAATGTTTTCAAGTAACGTATTAATTGACAGTATATCCTGTGACACAATGCTCTCTGACCTGAAGCACAAACCACTCCATTTTGATATATCTGCTTTATCTCCTTCAGTAAATCCACGATATTTGATTGAAAGCCAATTGTAAGGTGATCAGAAATACATTTTGAGACCCAAGGACATAACTGAAGAACAGTTGTAGCATGTATTGGAACACTTTGCCACCCCCACGATCAGGATATTTCTCAAGTTTAGTTGGAACTTGAGAATAAGAAGCTTATAAACATTTTAAATACAACCAAGAGTAGATAATACCATTAGAGGCCATATCTTTATCGATTGAAACAAGTTGAAATAGAGAAAATATATATGCAATAGAAAGATGGAAGTTTTCGGTAGCCCAGGTTTTAAACAGGCCGCCAGAGATTCAAAATAATATTTTCAGGGCTTTTGCATTTAACTGCGTGCAGACTGAACAGATTATTAAAGTTTATGTACACGATTTCACTTAACAAAAGATTGCAAAACTAATAAACAGTGATTAGAAACCAGACTTATATAACTTAAATATAGAAGGCTTAAGTTTACACAAAACGAATCGTAATAATAAATGCTTGAATACAAAAGGAAAAGGGGTTGCGTAACAAAGACAAGATGTAGACAAATAGGTTGGGTGATATTGCATTAACTTCAGTTAAAGTCATAGTAGCAAAAGTGTATCTCTATGCTGAAGAAGATGCTATACATGAATGTGGAGTTTAAAGGTAACCTTATGGCTGACATCCTAAGAAAAATAATATCTAACTCCCCGAAAAGAACATTTTCTGCTGCTACATTACGATTGGAATTCTCAAACCGTTCACTGTTCTCCAACAACTTCAAAGATTAACTATCGCATTCGACCACTTCTTCGTGTATCTGCCAATTTACTTGCTCATGTGGAGCGAGCGAGATATATAAGTCATTCGATGTGTGTTTTATCTAAACGACTCAGAGAACATTATTCAGCTTGGTTACGAAAAGGTAAAAGTGGATCATTAAAGCAGTGCTATAACTAAACATATATTAAACACTGGTCACTCAACATGTGTAAAGAAAATTCATTCAATGTCGTCTACACAGTCAAAAGAAGCCTCCCAAAAACGATAAGCTTCCGTATACCTTTCATTGCCGAGGTCTTAGCGATCCAGATAGAATACCCTAATTTATACACACAGAAGGAACTTCTCTACTCTCTTCTCCTACCTCGGATATAATTCCAAATTCTACAACTTTGTTAATAATGATTTTTATGAATTTTTGTATGACAATTTATAAACATTTGTTTCTTAACTAACCCTTTATTTAGTCTTCCTACCTATTAAACAATTTATTTTGGACACTTGTCTCCATGCTCTTTCATTAACATCCTATTTTTAATTAAGTTATATATGTCCAAACCAAGTTTACTTTTAACGGTTTGAAAAAATTTGGGCATTGGGTATATGATATTCATTATAATAAAGGTTTTTGACCGCGGGTTTCGACCACCGAGAAATCCAAATGAACTGGAGAAACTTGAAAAATCATCAGCTATAGCTTGTCTACACGCTATAGAATCAGGCCACAAAATTGATTTTGACAATATTGAAATAATCCAGAAAAACTTCAGAAATCACAAAGGACGTCTAATATCATCAGAACTTCATATCAAGTGGAATCCAAATTGGCTGAATAGAAATGATGGACTAAAACAGAATCTGACCTGGTTACAACACCTCCCTCCCCCATGAAGTGACAAAATCAACACGAATGTAATATGCAAGTTCACTATCTAAACACACACTGCCTTTATAATTTTAAACACTGATCAAATCCAACAATCCACACTTGGTTTTTTTTATCTTTACCAATTGACCAACTTGACAACGAAAAATGCCCGCAGACAAACGAACGATGATCAAGTTAGTCAACTTTGTTTTCATATCATAACAGATGTACTATTACCTTTGTTATTTGGTTTAGTGATCTTCATTGTTATTTTTACTTTCAATATGTCCCTTCAACTTGAACTAAGTCTATTTTCTCACCCTCTAACTGTTTGTTATATTTATGCTGAGATTTTGTAAATTCCGGTTTAATAATACTTTGATAAAGCTATTAGCATTAAATAGCGAAACGTCAGTAATAGCAACAATATCGTTTAGTTCTTCACTCATTGGGAAATACAAAAACCTTTATTATAATGAACATCCTATTTTTCTGAATGTCTTTCATATTACGCAACCCATATCAAAACTTACCATTTTGATTATTCGTCACACTTTTTGAAACACTTTGATGACAAAAACAATAACCCCAACTAATACTTTATTTCTGTTTGACAATCCTAGTGTACACACACACACACACGAAATAAATATATACAAATGTGAGTGTACAGCTAAGTGAATGAATTCGCGGAAAAGAGACGCTTTGCTGAACTTTTCCTTCTTATAGAATAAACGCAAAAAGTTAAAAGCAAAAATTATGTAATCGAATAAAAGAAACAGCATAGATATTTACTCGCGAAAGCCAGGAAAGACTTACGACTACTCCCCTCTGAATGCACATTTATCGAATTTGAAGCATTTGATAGTAATTGCTTTGCCATACTTGAGAAGAATTCAACTAGGCAGTTTATCGATACGTTTAAAGGATCTTATGACGCCCACTTCATGATTTTTATCAACAAAATCCATAGCAACAGCACGAAAGAAAGCGTTTGTTCCATTAGGACGTAAGTTATTCTGTACATGTTCAGAAAATCGATGGTATGGCTTTCTTACTGTTCTCTCAATGCAACTTTAATCCTACAGCCCACACTGCTTCAATTCAACCTCTAAAAATGTTTCTTTCCCTTCAGAGAATTTGAAATAAGCAATAGTTTTAAGAAACAGATAAAGTCATTTATCCTAGAAAGAATCGTCAACTGAATAATCTACGAGGACGTGTTTATTTCTACAAAAAGAAATCAGCAGTTGAGTACCTAGAGTATCCACCTGGTTACTGTTTCAGATGTTGATGAAGTCACTGAATATTACTTCTTTTTTCGTGACTTCTGCCTGTTTTAAATGCAAAATTTTATTATAATTTAAGCCAAAATAAATGTGTGCGTGACTTCAAGTTTTGGTGAGACAATAAAGTATCAAAACGAAATATATCAAGAATTTTATTCAGCATAGAGAGAGAATAGCGATTACAAGCAAAAACAGAGATTAATGAGAATGAAAAACACTCCATGACTGGACTGTGTTCACACAGATTACTAAGTTTAAGTGAACATGAGTATTATTATTATTATTATTATTGTATCCTTTAATTCCTACAGGAACATAGGGCTTCAACCGTGCATCTCCATTGCGTTCTGTTCTCTGCTAGAGTCTTCACCTGGCTCCATATCTGCCCACACGTCTTCATCTCCTTTTCACATGACCTCCTCCAAGTCACCCTTGCACTGACGACCAACTCGCCGCTTCCCTTTCGGGTTCCACTCGAGCAATGGCTTGTCTAGTGATGTCACTTGATGGTTTCCTCAGAGTATGGCCAATCCATCTCCATTTCTTCCTCCCAATTTGTTTCACAATCGGTTACTAGTTGGTTCGCTCCCAGAGATCCCTGCCTGTTGCTGATCTTTTCTGGCCATTTGATCTTGAGTATTGAGCGAAGACAACTGTTAATTAAGGTCTGTAGTTTGTTTGAGATGCTCTTTATGACGCGCTGGCCAAGTCTCTGATCCGTATAGTAGCACTGACTTGACATTGGAGTTGAAAATCCGGATCTTATTTTTGACGCGGAGTGCTGTTGATCTATCTCCACACAGACTTGAGAGTAGTGTAAGCTTGTCTTGCTTTCCTGATCCTTGCTTTGATATCCTCGTCAGTTGCGTCGGCCTGTAGTTGAAACGATGCTTCCCAGGTAGGTAGTCAGGTAAAGGAGGTTGCTTCTTTCAGATTTCTCCCATTTATGCTGATTGTTGTCTGTTGTTTGTTCTGTTTTTGTTGTTGCTGTTGGCCAGGAATCTTCATCACCTCTGTTTTCTCTATGTTCACCTGAAGTCCTACCTTTGATGCTTCTTCTGCTAACTTGTTGCTTTTCGAACACGGGTAGGATTACTATTATTATTATTGTTTTTATTATTCAACCTTTGGAACTGTAGGGGTTTTAGAAGTCTTAGGAGCATATTTGGTCACGGAACCAACATTGGTACGAAAACCATAGATAAACAAATAAATCAGAACAACTAATACATCCTAGTTGGGAACTATGTAGAAACGCTTATTCTTAAACCATCTAGAATCCAATCCATAACATTCAGGTTACCTGATGAGTACATTCATCAATCACAGGTTTGGTTACTAGCTGATAGCAGTTAAAGGACCACTGGAAAACCAGAGAGTTCTGGGAAGCTGTTACGTCCTAGTTTGGAACTACCTCGCACTACGCACCCACCGACAGCGTTCGAACCAAGGACCTTTTGATTACAAGGCAAGCTTATAGACCATTAAGCCGCCGAGACCGGGCTCAATGATTCATGAATTCCAGCTTTTGCCGATTCTCGGTATATACAATTAGTGCAACTGCCAGCCAATGTCCTTCGAATCAGTGGAAGTCGGAATTCATGGAGCATTAAGTCGGGTCTTAGTGACTGAATAGTCTACGACCTTGTGTAGGTCCTGGGTTCGAAACCTGGCCGTGCTTTCGTAATTGTGAAGAGTCCCAAAGAAGGGCGAAACACCTATCTACTACTCCTTGGTTGATTTTCCAATGGTACTCTAACTGATGTCAGCTTGTGACCACTACTGTGATCCAAGATTTCTAACTTATATCAATCCATGATATGGTACAGTCGTCAAATTATGTCATAAAGGTAATTATACATTTCAGGCATCACATGGTGAATCATACGGATCACAACTTTGCATTCAATTTTCATGACATTCATTTTACAATTAGTCAGTGATAAGCAGAAGACTGATATTGACATTTTGGGTTCATAGTGATACGGCTAACTCGAAAGTAGATCTGTTCACGAGATGGAATCAGTTAGCAAATGTGATAGGCAACCAGGAACCATTATAAAGAGCTACTTTTCCTTAGTTTTGTCAGCCTGTGAAAAATCTAAATTGAATGACATGTGGAACAAGTGAAATAATACCGTGGACAATTCAAAGTGAGAATAATAGTAGTAACGTAAGAAAGAGTATACAAATTGAATAAACGAAAATGAAAAATAAGTAGGGTCAAAGCTTGAATGGTGATTACCATACTTTAGCACAGAGGGATTAAAACCATGAAAGTTGGAGGGATTGGACACGCATTTCCTGTACACACAGATATGGCTTTTCTATTTCAATGGCCAAAGCTGTTTCAACAATGCAGATGAGTTGGATACGTAATGATTTGGGTAGATTAATTTTCGACTTGTAGATGACTTTAAAGTCGATGGCCTTAGAGATAGGGTGATCGTTGTCTATCAAATGTTCCTGTTGGCCTGCTTGTACCACTGAGCTCCACTGATTTCCATCTATCATAATGGACTGGTCTATCTTCATTTCTTGTTGCTTTAATCTTCCAATTATATCTTTGAGTAGCGTCTTGAACTTAGGCGAATTTTATGATTGACTCCCAGTATGTCTCTGTGCATTACTTCAGGAAGAAAATGAAGGCGAAATCTCGTTGAGGATAGAGTCTTATTTCAGATAGGATGACGTCGTATCCTACGATATACTCTCGATGATTACTTATTCTTAAGATGTTATACAGGGAATAAATGTTTTGTAAGAAATCATGATTAGAATTCCGTGCTTTGAATTAACGGGATTTCCGGAATCGAGCTACTTTTGTTTTTACGAGTTGATCACGGATTGGGGTCGCGCCAAATCACGAATTGGTGGAAGTTAGAATTCATGGGCTGGCCAATGAATCGGATCACAGTGGTTGAATGGTACACAAACATGCCTTGCAACGGGACGGTCTAGTGGTGGCGTAATGCCGACGATCCCCAAACTATTTTATTCCATCACGTTCCCAGTGGAACATAGGGCTTCAAGCTAGAAGCTTGAAGTTTCTGTAGCAGTGGTGATTATTTTGACAGGATGGGGTTGCTAGCCCCAAGCCCATTCCCAAACTATGGTTATTACTAATTCTCTCATTATTATTACTACTAATATTTAGTTTTAGTAATATGAATATCTCTATCCTTTAATACTATAGACATAAAATTTTGTATACTACTTTTTATGTTGTTATTTTTTCGATGTCGTCATGTCTAGGCAATAAAACATCAACTCATAATCGTGTTCTTAAACAATTAAAATTGTTGACAAAACACTTGTGACATCAGATTTTACATATATGTTAAGAAAAACACAAGCAAGAAAACAGGAGAAACAGAAAGATTTTAATGTTAGTTACCCGACTAATTATCTTATCAGTTAGAGAAACAACCCCTGGAAAACCAGTCAGAGAGTACTGGACAGCTGTTTCATTATTCTAGTCTGAGATTCTTCAGAAGCACGCATCCCCCCACCGGAATTCACACCGAGGACCTTCTGTTTACAAGACAAGCTCGTAGACCACTAAGCTACTGAGACCATATTCAATGGCCAGCAGATGAATTCTAACTTCTAACAATTCGTGATTTAGCGCGACCATCAACTTATGTCATCGGTGGGACATCCATCCTCACACTTGGCTGGATAGACCTCACTGGCCACGAATTCTGACTAGAACTGCAGGAAACTCCGTCCTCTAGCAAGTCACTAGCAAATCTAATCCTTACAAACCAACTATTGAAAAGCTATTATTATTAATAAGGTAACGGTGACGTTTGTACATATTTCTTTCACGTGCATAACTCACACTTTTACTATCCGAATTGCTACTGCTTCTGATGTTGAAAGTTTAGCTATTTTTGGCAAGTTGTTAGAAAAAGAACATAACAGTTAATCAAGAATGACTTGTTGATATTAGCCTTTTGTTCCTCCCAGACTAAGTCAGTTAGCAGTAAGCCATTTCCAGGGTTGTTATACCAGCTTCTTTTTCAACTACGCTGGAAGGTGCTTATACTTCTAGAATACTTATCAATGTAATTACTTTCACACTGGAGCAGCTCATTTGACAAACTCAACAGGATCTGTAGAACAGCAGGAAGAGACGTCTGAGTGCCTAGACACGAAAAGGAAATTGTTTTTGCTGTTTAACTGTTATCCAAATAGAATAGAATTGTTGAAAAGGATTGAGAAAAATGAACAAATCAAAATTTGAGATAGAATTCCTCGTGAGTAGAGAGTTCTCAGCAAACAGCAACCATTGATTACTGAATCGTATATAACATACACAATACGAAATAAATATTGAAAGTTTAAGAGATGACAGGATGTTCACGGTTACGCAAGATATGCTACATGAAAATTCAAACATTTATCCTTCAACTCCTAAAATACTTCTACTGAAAACGGAGACGAAACAAAACAATAATTAGATCATCCAAAATACGAGATATACTTCTGAATCAGAAAAGCAGGTCGGTAACGATTACTTAACTATCTAGGTTGCATGCATGAACGACCGAAGGAAACATGACATTATGTCAAAAATATAGAAAATCAAAACGAGTGATTCAGCGAAGAGACTTTTTTCAACGAATTTATTATCAGGCTATACAACTACATATATATAATTTTTCAATAATAACGTGAATTGTGATTTGACGTTTGTAACCAAGAAGATGTTGTATATGAACCTTGAATTCGAATGTTACTCAGCTACCGGCATCATTAAAAGAAGGATTCCACGGTCCCTGAATAAGACATTCCTTGCAGCATTGCTGAAAACAACCGATTCAGTGCGTTTATTAATTCATCTACTCACGTAGAGCCAGATATATTGGTCGTTCGATTCGAGTTTTGTCAAAGAGGGCGCAAGAACATTATACCGTATGCTTACGAAGAGGTGGAAGTGGGGCTATAGGAGTCGCGAACACTGAACATCTGGTCGATACTGGTCACCCTGTCCCCACAGCTTCTTCATCTTTTAAGGTAATTTACAAGGTAAAAAAATAATAAGTCCAAATGGTTACCTGTCCGGACCATCTATAGTGCTGAAGCCTTGGCTATGGAAATAGAAAAGCCAGGTCTCTATGTAAGGAAAAAGTTCATTCATTCCCTTCAACTATGATGATTTTAATCCCTTTATGATAAAGTATGATAATCTTCATTCATATTCTGGTTGTACTTATTTTTCGTTTTGTTTATTCAGTTTGTATACCCATCCCTTATCACGTCAACTGTTAATATTATTTCACGCGTTCCACTTGTCAAATTTTTTCTTATTGAAATTCAAATAATGTTATGTAATGTCTTTACTTGCCTACCAATCCTTGACTTTTGCACCCCGCTTCCAACATCTATGCATCCTGTGATCTGCTAGTAAGAAGTAGTGACCAGTGGGTTCCACTAAGTCAGATAAGAGGACAGTTACTCGCCTCCAGTTTTGCCTGGCGGTATGTGTATTACGAATCGGCAGGAGTAGGAATTCATGTGATACCCACTGGATTGGGTCCCAGTGGCTTGTCTTGTCATCAGAAAGTCCTGGGTTCGGACGGTGACAGTGAGTGGATGCTGGTGAAGAGTCCCAAACTAGGATGAAACAGGTCTTCACTGCTCTCTGGTTCTTAATGGTTTTCTAACTGAAGTCAATTCATGATAAGACCTGTAACCAATAAAATCCCTGCCAGCCAACACGTGATGTTCTTTCCATGTATGACATTATCTGTCTTGCTACTTGATATTTAACTGCGATTATAATCGTAAACATCTTAATTGCATTTCATGTTATTTTTATGTTACGTATTCACCCCTTTGTTTTAACTTCCTTACAGGATATAATTTCTTAGAAACCATTTAAACACATTTATACATATATGATTGTACAACTTGATAATAAATCCCTTCACAAAAGTCCCTTCGCTGAATCACTTGTTTTGATTTTCTATCTGTCCCAATGGGAATTTTCTACAAATTATAAATTTTACAAGAATTACTTTGTAGAGGTTTGATTTGAGAATTTTCCAAGAACTAATTAAACAAGTATTCGAGAATTTTTTCATTATTACTATTGCACAAAATATTGCAAACGTCATAATATACACAACTTGCTTACACGAGCATTCTTGAGAAGTTCGGTGACGCTTATAGTCCCGACTAAGGATAGCTAACCAATGAACGACTTTAATTCACGATTAGTACAGCCGAAGTGACACTGCTCAAACAGTTAGCCTAAAAAATGGATTAGCTGCTCAAGCGATCCCAGATGTATCTCTCACCAGAGAGTTGATTCAGTTCTAGGTAGATGCTATCAGAAAGATCCCCCATCACATTTAATTGATTCGTTGCTAATAAAATGTGTCCTGGGACATTGTACCTAACTTACGTACCCGACTCATCTGTATTGCTGAAGCCATCTTTGGCTATCGAAACAGAAAAGCCTGATCTCTGTGTACAGAAAAACTTCGTTCAACACCTCCGACTTTCATGGTCTTAATCCCACTATGCTAAAGTATGGTAATTGCCATTCATATTTTGGCTCTACCAATTTTTTTTCATTTTGTCTATTCAATTTGTATACTCTTCGTTTATTATGTCAATTGTTGCTATTACTATTTGCACTTTGAACTATCCCTGGTATTAAATCACTCGTTCCACTTGTCATTCTAAATGAATTCCTTTTTACAACATTGAGCTCTATGCTATTAAATTTCACACAGTATTACGTAACGTTTTTGTTTTATTTGATTTGCCTACTAACCCTATAATTGCTCACCCTTTTCAAGTTCTATCCATCCTATGAATTATTCTATGTATGACATTAATTGTTTTGCCACTTGACATTTAACTGTGATTATAATCACAAACATTTTAATTGCATTGCATGCTGTTATTATTATTCTTATTATTTTATGCATTCACACCTATGATTCAGTTCCCTCACCGGATATAACTTCTTAAAAACCATATATATGCGATTGCACAGCTTGATAATAAATTCGTTGAGAAGAGTCTCTTAGCTGAATCACTTGTTTTGACTTTACATCTAAGTGTCCCCTTGGATTTCATTGATTACTTGTCAAATATCAAAAGCTCAAAATATCCATTTTATTTCCACCCTATACTAGTGTAATTGGCTTCAACTGTTTATGACTAAAATGTCTGTCACATTCCATTAAGTGAGAGTAGCTGAATAAATATTTTGCTCATTGAAAAGTTGCAAATGCAAATGAAGGGAAAAAACATTTAGATTTTTGATGTTTAGTGATTTCAGTGGCTTTCTAATCGATTTTGCTTTGTAGCGCTATCTATGCAGATACTCATCGTATCTATCTGTCTCATTTGTTCATGGCTAAAGTGTTTCAGAAGGGAAAGCCTGAAGTTCTAATGAGACTTATTACTACTTTGGTCTGTCATATTTGACGTAAGGTGGATACTCACTTCTGACACAATTTGGTGATGATACTATATCTCAAAATGACACGAGATAGAGTTAAGGGGTCAGTGGATTCCAACTCATTAACTAAATGATAAATTATACTCGGCCGGTAACCTGAATGTTGTTTTGGATTCCCTTCCTGTTTGATGATGGATGAGCATTTCTACAGAGTTTCAGTCTAGAACAAAATAGCTGTCCATGGATCTTGGATTTGTAATGATTCTCTTACTGATAGGGGTACATCACGAGATATACACTACAACAGCCAAAACATTTAACTAGTGATTCCAAATACAAAGAATAGGATTACTAAAATGGAACAGTGTACCTTCAAACCCTCAAATTCTCATCAAAACGTATTATATTATTATTCCCTTGCGTTTCGAGTGTAATGTAAGGCTTCAGCGACATATCTCCACTTTCTTCTGTTTTCTGCCATCCTCTTCAGCTGGCTCTCCTCCATATCACCTTCACACTGACGACCCACTCGTCGCTTCATAGCGGGATTCCACTCGAGGAATCACCTGGCGTCCGATGTCATTCGGTGGCCTCCTCAGTATATACCCGATCCATCTCCACTTTCTCCTACGTATTTGTCGGTTGAGCAATTGGCTCTTGGTTGGTTTGTTCCCATAGTTTCTTGTTGCTTATTCTTTCTGGCCATTTAATCTTCAGTATGAAGCCGGTGAAGGCAGCTGTTGATGAAAGTCTGCAACCTGTTGGCTAGACAGATAGTAGTTTATTTCAAAAGAGGTATTCAATGTAACTAGTGTTAAAAACTCTTGAGAAGGAAAGGTGTGAAAGACCAGCTACTCAAACGGCCAAATTCAAAATAAAATATTGCAAAGTGATGACGGTTCACAACAGGTCAAAGAGAACCCTGGAAGAAAAGACCCAACACAGTTTCAATTTCAGCAATACGAATAATTTACATTTCAATGCATTAGGTAGGATCAGTAATCGATTAACGGGATGAGCTACTTCAGTGAATTGTGGTGTTTGGCAAAAGTCTCAAAAAGTAAAAAAACAAACAAAACAAACTGCAATATCTTGGTGATAACAGCGAAATGTAACAAAGCGTCTGAAGAATACAGTTAAAAGAGCATTCAATGCAGCAGAGGTACGTTGTCTCTTCACAAGCACTCTGATTTTACGCCCGCAAAATAAGGAGAAACTGGCCGATTTTGCCTCAGCCTCTGTGTACACCCACCAGTTTCACTGTTCCTGCAGAGCTACTTACATTCAGCTTACAGCTAGTCAGGTTCATCACCATATTTCTGAACAGCATCCCGCATGGCTGAGCAGGGGAAAAACAAGACGTGCTCGAAACTCTGTCCTAGCACACCTTGTAGACCACAATGTGCATAAAGTTGATGTGAATACACCAATCAAAGTTATTTATCGCATTCTGACTAATATAAATTTTGCGTTATGAGTTTGTTGCTACGTGCAGTAGAAGTCATCGGAATCCACTTGAAGAAACCATACATGTGTGTTTAGAAGAAATTAGTGCAGCTATTTTTGTTATCTTCCCTGTCGTTATATGAATATGAAAACCTGAGAATTTCACCCTCCCCTAGGCAATTTTACAAGTTTATCATTGTCCAAATTATTTTATTTTTCCGATTACTTCATCTTTAATTCCTTTTTACGTAATCGACTTGAACACTCATCTATTCAATTTTGGCAACAGACTGATATCAGTTAGTAATGGTTTGTTCTAAAAATCTTCCTACTCACGCTTTGCAGCTGTAAACCAATAAATGCTTTCACACTATAGGTTGAGAGTGCATCAGTGGACACTCATCAGTGCCATGGGAGATCCGGGTTCGACTTTGGGCCAATTCCCTCTTCAAACTCGCTTAAAAAAGAAAGTTTAGGTATGAAACTAGCACCCTCAGTCTGTACAAATAACGCTGTCAGTAGTGAAACTTCAAAGCCTGGAACCTGAGACCTCATAACGTACTTGAAATACAAGGAGTTAGAAGAGCGATCAGTAGATGCCTAAAATAGAATTGTATTAGAAAATATTTTGTTGTGGACGGTGTACAGAAACAAATCACAGATAACGGGGGGGGGGCAACTGCTACTGTGATCAAATAATTGAATTTATTGCTACATCATGTGAATTTCCAAATAACAAAAGCATTCATCAATCATTACATAAAGTTTCAATCAAATAATTTCACAATTAAACTCGGATAAAATTAGACAGAAGATGAAACAGTGCAAAGGTGGACAACAGAAGGAGTAGCTCAGTTCAGTGTACATCGAACTGAATAAAGAATTGAAAAAGAGCGCTAGGAAAGACAAAAGAAAATTCTACGATATACTGTCAATCGTAGAAGAACAGGCTGTAGGTAAAACACACCCCCGAGCATTACATCGGATAACCAGGTCTCTGTCCGGAAAGAGATCAACACAGATTAAACCAATAAAAGATGCTCAAGGGAACCTGATTACCAAATAGCAGAAATAAAGAAAACAATTGGGCGATCACTTCAAATATTCCTGAATGTGTCCGGTGATAGTTCACTAGCAAGCAACCAATGTCATGTGTCTGCTCCTCAGTGTTGCTTCTGACTGAACTTGGTTGTCTTTGATTGTGGTACACCTTGAAGATATATTAGTTGGTCGTAAGCAGTCGACAGGAAGCTCTCAATCTAGGTTTTATGTTTAATGATATTTGTCACCAAGAGGTACCTGAATCTTCAACACAACTGGTGTCGACGTGCATCAACTACATCATCCAGTGCTTCAATAAGAGACTGAATCATTGAGAAGTTTGAGATTAGTCTTCTACAAACAAATGAAAAGTGTTCAAATTTCATAACAGTCATTTTTACCGGTGACCTGTCATCATGTGAAAGCTATTAAGATTACACTTTCAATTACCTAATCACTAATCGGCTAAAATTTTATACATTTATGCAGATAATATAAATAAAACATCTGTCATTTTCAGCTAGAATCTACTCAAAAGAAAACCTGTATTAATGAGCAGATTTTTTCTTTAACTTCAAGGGAATGCCTATAAATCTACTATGAGCTTCAAGTTTGGGTCAGTTGAAAGGTAAAGTCATGCACTCTATTAGGCCATACAGCAGCACACTACAAAGGTTACTAATCACTAGCTAATGTGTTTTTTTAATTTTATTTTCTGTACTTCTATATGGTTAAGATACTTGATGCTTGGACCACCAAAAGCATTTCCAGCAGGCCACTTCAGGCATTTATCAACAACTGCCTTTCCCTCCTCAACACTGAAGATTAGATGGCTGACTGGCCAGAAAGGATAAGGAAAAGGGGACTATAGCAAACAGCCTAACAAACTTACAAAAGGAAATGCAGATGGATAGGATAAACGCTGAGGAGACTGTTGAATGACATCAGAAGACAGGGCCTGGAGAGGAACACGACCGAGAGACGACGAGCTGAGCTCGTATCAGAGGATGACATCGAGGAGATCATGTGAGGAGAAGGTGAAGGCTAATAAGCGACGATGAAGTGAGGTAAAAATAGCTGCAGAGGAGACAGTGGAATGGATATGCGCTGATGAATTTCTGTTAACCGCTTGGAACCCTACGGGAGTAATAATAATACCAATAACAAGCCGATATGAATTATGCTGCGTCGGTGGCACGGCGGTAGAATGCACGCCAAACATGTATGTGGTCCAGGGTTTGACCCGCAGCCACCGACGCACTCATTCACCTCGACAAACCAGTAATAAGACTGGTAAAGAGGGAAGGTTGGGCATGAGGCTAGAAACCCCATCTTATAAAAGTAATAAACACCACTGCTACAGAAACTTCCACTGGGAATGTAAAGGAATAAAAAAATACATTATATTAAGATGCCTTAGTGTAATCCGTATATTGACCCCTTGAATAGTTGAATCAGGATGCTACAAAGTGCTTTTTATGTATTATCTGAACCAAAATGTTAAATCATCTTAAAATGAAATATTAGTATATGTGTCACACTTAAATATCATCCCGTATCTAATTTCCTCATCATACTTTTTTCTAATTTACCGCCTACGTATATATGTATACATTAAAACAAAAAGTGTTTATATTTCCATTGAACATTAAATGATTAATTTTATTACTGTTATGATGATGACGATGATGTTTTGTTAATGTTGTTGCAAACTGATAAACATTAATCTTATTTAACATTTTACATACTTTCAAAAATGTATCCACTAATGACTACCAATCTAGTTATTGGGTGGGTTATTTTTTATTGATAAATAAAAATATGCATCTAATTAGGCAAATGATTATTGATGGGTTGAATTCATCAATGGATAACCTAAAACATTCAGTATTATTAATTAAATATATAGGAGTTTATATGGCTCACTGATAATAGTAAAGGATTATTGAACTGGACACAAGCTGAGGGGGAACATTGAATGACATGGCATTTAAGGCAGGCTGTCGAATGAAATTCTAATGGGAAACGACAGGTTGGGCTTGGATTTGAGGGTGCTAAGAAGAGATGAAGGTTTATGGGTAGTTGTCTAGCCAGCTAGAAAGGTTCTTAAGAGAAGAGGGTGAAGTGGAGGTGTTCCCTCTGTTCCACTCGCAACCTAAGGGAATAATAATGGTAATGCATTACCACCACGCTTTCGACGAATATCAACTAAACAAACAGTCACTTGTTTTCAGAACACTAAGAACCTTCTTTAATGATTAGATATGACATCTATCTCCCAAGATTATAACGAGGAACTGTGACTATATTGACCAAACCATTTGGATATAAGAACAGCTGCTTACGAGAAGTATCCAGCCATGAGTTAAGCAGGAAGAAGATGGAATTAACAGTTACCGTATTTCAGTTGAACATTGCAAAATCTTGACACTATCATAGTGAGAAGCGGTACTCCTGAATTCACTGTTAAGTGAAGGCGCGAGCCGTCAAGGGTGAAGAGTTCCTCACTAAGGTGAAACAGTTGTCCATTACTCCTCAGTTTTCTAATGCTTTTCTAAGTTATGTCAGTTCATGATCAAGCATGAAAGCAATTAAATTCCTGAAAATCAACCTCTGACAACAAAACTTTAACACTTTAATATAATTGTGCAGTGGGGTTCGAACCCAGGACCTTCCGGTTACAAGGAAAGCTCGTAGATCACTCAGCCACTGGGACCCGATTCAATGGCCAGTTCATGAATTCTAACTTCTACCAATTCGTGATTTGGCGCGACCACCAACCAATGTCATCGGTGGGAATTTCATTCTCACACTTGATTGGTTGGCCCTCACTGATCACGGCTTCTCACTATAAGTCCAGAAAACTGAGTCGTGTAGCGAGTTATAAATTAATTGTAAAAATATATGAGTATCTGTTGTCTTTGAAGAGAAACTGATAGGTACTTCTGAAACATGTCGACTAGAGGGGAACATAACTTTTCTGTGGTTCAATCAGAAGTAATGAGTGGATTATTTCGCTATTTTTTTAATGAAATTGACGATGATTGTACTTAAAATGAATGTCGTGGTCGCAGATCTCTACCACCTTAACTACGAGATACAACTGCTAATGGGATCTTCATTTCACTGACATCGTCAACTGTGGATCAAAATAATTTAAGCTGAAATATTTGACATACGATCATTTAAAGCCACTAACAGTCATCTGCGAGCTACAATAAACTAAGTCAACTGAAACGCTCGGGAAAAGACCCTACAATAATAGAAAATGTCTTCTCTGCTGCGCATCGACGACTGGCAAACCTTCAGCATGTTACAAATTTAGGCCAATATGGATGTCAGGGTGGTCATGACGTACATACATTTCGTCTTAAATCAATTGGCTTCACATCACCTTCAGGACAAAATTCCAATGGTCCTACTTTGACCGTTCATCACTCCAATTACTCACGCCCAAAGAAGACACTATCATTATCTTTTTGCTACTGTGGCAGATGATATTTCGTCAAATATCGTCTACATTATCGACATTGATGCGAGGACTGTAAAGCTGTTGGACACAAAGACAGCTTTTGCCAGCAACACGCACAACGACACACAGAGTCGGTGGCACAGAGGTTGGGACTCTTGTCGACCATGTACATGGTCCGAGGTTCAATCCCCCGCCGACGCAAACCTGATATCTATGGTCGATCTGCTAAATTTGGGCTACCTCTATCACATGCTGAAAATTTCATACTTATACCAAAATACTGTGTGGAATCAAGCTATGATAAAATATTTTAAAAAATATAAAAATATACTCCAACTACTGGCGAAGATCCCATTCTTAACCAGTAGTTAAATCTCCAGGCCTCATGGCCGCCCTGATATGCTCATTTACCTAACTGTCGAAATTTTATAAGTTTCCATGTAAATGATCACTCAGTGTAGTTACAGATCGATACATCATTAGATATCACGATTATCTCCAGAATGCTACGGCTAAAAATCGGATGATCCCAAATTCAAAAGTAGAAATTTCAGATTGCGATCGGTTCATGCGGCTGCCGAGTATTACTACAAGAAAAGATTTATTGTACAGTTTCGATTGCACAGTACTCCCTTTAAAAATAGTTTTCTATGTTGTTAAAGTGAAACAAAGTCTTCTGAATGATGATTTGGAGTCCTCAGGTTCGAATCCTGTCGCGACAGATCTTCGCATTTCACCTTTAATTATAATGCATTACGTCAGTAATAGTTTATCCATCCTAAACTGTCTGAAGTAATCTCACTTAATGTTGATAATGTCAATTAAATGTCTCCCACAGTGCGTAATGCACACCACTTTTCTTTTCCTTGTCTAAGGGAAAAAGTTGTGTATAAAGCCAACCGTATTAATTATTCTTTTTCAGCGTTTCCCTTTCTCATCAACAGAATTATCTGTTTTTTTTAATTAATTACCATTTTCTATCTTTTTGCATTTTAGACTGTGTGTTTGATTTATGTTCCTTTAAAATCATGTTAAAACAAAAAGAAATAATGATTTGAAACTAATTATCTAAAGGCTGTTGATTTAACTCCAGCAGCGATGTATATTTTCATCCTATTTTCAATGATTATTTATCACAATTGAACAATTATCCATTGAACAATGTTCAATATCACTTTTTGTATTTTTCTTGGCGGGTATTTAAATTCGAAATTCAATAATGATTAAATTAACTTTTACGCTTTTTTTGTTATTTCTTCTTATATGGGGAAATAAAATTAACAATAAAGAACAGTGAAACATGTTCAAACTTTTATTAAATTTTAAATATTTAGAAGTGTGGTGTGTGTTACTTACAAGAATTTATGGGTGGTATATTCTGTGGTTTCTTTTTCTTTTGTACACTGAAGTTTCCTTGGTGATTCGGTTGGTTTAACAGGTGTAGCTCCCATTCGCCCCTTTCCCAATCTTCCTTTTTTTCCCGAGCTTAAGACAGATTAGTAGACTTGGCGTGGAAATGGAGATGGATTGGGAACACACACTGAAGAGACCGTTGAGTGACATTACAGGCAGAACAAGACCTCGAGTGGAACGCGAATGAGAGACGACGAGTTGAGTGAGTTTCCGAGGAGGACGATTATGGGCTGTGGAATCCTTATGTTCTACTCGGAACCCGAGGGAATCATGGTAATAAAAGCGAAGCGATGGATTAACTTGCAGATCTAAGAAATGAAAGGTCTTCATGCAACAATTTAGAAAGCAGAAAAGTAGGAGATAAAGGAGAAAGAATTTGAAGAACTTGTAGAAATGTAAATTTCAATGTAAGTTTTGTTTTTCTGGCAATTGCTGTATATCATTCGCCATAAATAGATCATTCTGCTGCTAAATATCGCTGCGGTCTGAAACTACATTTATTTTGAAACATTGTAGTTTATACTTTTGTAGAAAATATGGCACACAATACGCTGCTTATAAATCATTGTCAGTAGTACTTACCACAAAAGTACTAGTAAATATTCAAAAGAAAACATGGCGAATGTGGCATGCTACATTTTAATATTCAAATGACTAGTAATCCATACAGAGGGAGGTGCCTACTTCAACTACATAGGTTTATCAATATGAATTAAAATTAGCGTGATACGGTTTGACGGTTTAAAGTCACAATAACTGACTTGCAAACCATACAAGTTACAGGTACGTGTTTGCATGTTCACATAATAATAAGTATGTCTGTTGGTTATCATTCCTTCACTCGCTGGAACGTTTTACAACTTTTACTTCTTTTGGATGCTAAAATTACATAATCTTGTCTGTATTGGCCGAATTTTAAAGTTCCTGAAATATATCTGATTATATGTGCTATACATGTATTTTCAATAAAATAAAGGAGTTGCGTTTGAACTCTGTTGTCATGTAACTTTGCCTACAGACAGACTGTAGTACACAAATGAAATAGGGATGAGGCAGTGTGTTGATATAAGAATAAAACTTGTGCACTGTGGTAGAGTATAATTCCATAAGGGGTAAAATTTGTTTTGATAAAGTCCCACCGTGCTACACAGTAATATTCACTGATGACGTTTCGAGCATAATTTATTGCTGCTCATAATCATATCAAGACATTGCTCACACAACTTTCTAACTTCGTTTATATAATTCCATCATTATTTTTCATCGCTTGACTTGATTGGTAGTAGTATTTTCCATATTTCCGGTATGAGTGATGAGTCATTTCCGTTACATGTATTGGGTGTAGACTCGATGAACAAGGATTCAGTAATCAACCTCTCTATCCACCTACATATATTACATTTTAGAATTTTAACCCTCTCCCATCCTATTGTGTGGTTGTGGGTTAATGCAGGCAGTGCAACTGCTGAGCTGTTTTCTAAATTGCTTATTTTCACTGGTGGGATCAATGATTCTAATCTCAGCTAAATTCTTATGTTCCGACAATCTGACTACTCCCGATCTACTAGTTTGATCTATGTAATTGACCCCAGTTACTGTCATTGCAAGTTATTTTGTAAATCATATTATTTTGTTTAATCTGGTCAACTGGGTCCTTCAGCCTACAGAGCTTGTTTGTGAGTGAGTTTGTAGGTTTCAATGCTACTATAATTTCTGCTAAATTAAGAATCCCAAGTAGGATCTCAGAGTTCCCTTCTTACATGGCATAACAGTAGATGCCTTATATTCTTTCTTATTTATGTTATCATTACTAGTTTCCCAATCAATTTTATTTTTCTTTTGGCCTTTTCTGATCTTCCAAATGAGGCAGTGTATTAACTGGGTTAAACGTTTACTAATTCAGGTATGTATATACACGGTAGCCTGATTAAATTCCTGAGCTATCTAGAAACTTCCATCATTCAGAATGCCGCTTAAATTCTTATGCATTTCTTATTGTTTTAATCATATCATCACTCCGAATCAACTGGTGCAAGTATTTAATTAGCTTTCAACTAAACGCTGTGGAATTCTTGACAGAAATGAGGAAAATGTGTACGGAATTGATTCCCTATTCAAATGCAACAAAGGTAGGTCACATGATATACTTCCGAGTATTACTTTACATGTAAGTCCTGTACAAAGAGGAAATATTTTGTAAATAAATTCACTGAGAATTTCTGTACCATGTGTTCATATGTTCTCCGAAATAAGGCTTTATTATTTTGTACATTATGATGGATAAATGTGAGTTAACAGTCCACGAGTCATAAGCACATAGAAAACTATTCTAGTCACCATATAAATAATGACAGCATATTTCTGACAAAGAGCTTTCGACTATCTCAGCAACAGTTGACACAGTTTAGTGAGATTTTGAATAATATACAAGGCTAAGTTCAACAATAGCTTCCCAGGAGTTCGAACGCTCAAATGACCTTGAATGCATGCTAGTGGTTGGCTAAAGAAAACTACGATTATTCTAGATCAAAAATGGAAGCTGTTCAGGAGCTCAGGTGCAAATTTCACCCAGATCATGTATTTCAGTACTGTCTGGATAATGGATTGATAGGACGTACTTGTATATGTAGTTGCGGTGCTTCAATGAACCTGCAACCATATTCACAGATCATTGATGGATATACATTTAGATGTACATAGTATAGGAAACGAACGAGTGTTCGTACTGGTAAGTCATACTCTCAGTTAATTGTCTTCTAGGAACTTTCTTTGCTAAATCAAAACTTTCTTTGATGAATATACTGTTTCTTTGCCATTACTGGATTTTGAAGTCCGGTGTGAGGTCAACTGCGGCTCAGACAGTAAATATCTTGACGTCTACTGTGCAGTGATTTCAATTTTGTCGAGATTTAGCCTTATGGAGAACAAACAATATTACGCAAGTGTTGGGAGGAGTCGGTGTTATCGTTCACATAGATGAAACAGTGCTTATAAAGAAGAAATACAATCGCGGACGTGCTAGAGCTACCAACGTTTTGGTATTGAGAATTTATGACATCCAAATTCAGAAAGGATTGACTGAACTTATTCCAGACAGGAGTGCTAACACTATTCTGTCTATTATTCAGAGACTCGTTTTGCCTGGCACTACTATACACACGGATGAATGTGCAGGATATAACAGCTTATCGGATTTAGGATATATACACCACCGAGTTAACCATTCCGATGATTTCGTCGATCCCAGAAAAGTCATTAATTCAAAAGAGGGTTTCTAGGGGAGATTGAAAAATAGAATAAGAGCAATAAATGGCTCTCAAAACCGAGTTATTTAAGTCACCAGGATGAATGTTTAATTTAAAAACTGACACTTCCCATTATAATTGGGATATATTTTTATTTCATATCAGAGAAAAATACCCTGTTTAATGTTTTTTTTCATGCTTTTTTATGTAAATATACGTAATTTTCTGTGCAAAAATTCGTCATTCTTCTGATTGGTTTGCTCAAGGTCACTCGTGTGTTCTCATCCCTTGGGACGCTATTGTCGAACTTTGCCATATACAATTCAAATGACGGCTAACAGTATATTGTTTAGGGCAAAATCTTCGGATGCATTGCAGAAAGTGGGACAGTTATCTGCAGTCTACGCCTAATTTTCTGTAGCGCACTCGAAGTCAATGCTAGCTGGGCATATTCATCGCAAGCTTTAAGGAATTATAAAACAATGAGGTTCAGTCTTTCAAATCAGTAAAAAGCACAAAAAGTTATTGATAAAATTAAAGGCGTACAATATTATGTATATATATATCTGTATCAACTATATTATCTCCCATTGAGTAGGCATAAGTAAACAGGAATAGGTTAGATACATGTTGAGTAGACCGTTAAGTAGTATCACATGCCACGACTTTCAGTAGGACCAGAATACAAAGTGACAATTCGGATGCGAACCTAATAGTGACATGGAGAGGAAGAAATGACAGCTTGTACTTAGTCAAAACGCCAGCTGAATATGACCACGTAAAATCGAGTGAATCGGAGGCGTGTCACAGAAGCCCTACGTCCTATTTCACATTCAAGGAATATACAGTAACAAGTGACAGTGTATTCACTAAGTAACGATACATTCGTAACTTGTCATAGGATGATTTTATGGAAAAAACCAAAGTCATTTAAAGAGTTTGTTTAAAGGGATTCGCCTTATTTTTCAAGTATGATCACTAAATGATATCGGTTAGAGAATTATTGAGAACCAGCACAGCTATTTCGTCCTTGTTTGGGACACATCATCAATACACACTAATCCCCGGGGTTCAAACCGACCACCTTCAGGTCACAAGGAAAGCTCGTAGACCATTCAGGCACTGGAACTCGATTCAATGCCCAGCCCAGGAGTTCTAATTTCTACCAATTCGTGATATTAGCGCGAATGGCATCAACCAATATCATTGGTGACTATTCGTCCTCACTCCCCACTGGTCACAAAATTCTTACGAGAACTCCAGTCAACTTCGTCCTGAAGCAAGCCACTAGTGAGCATCAGATTAATTTTCAAGATTTTGTTTGTAGGGATTCCATTTGTCTTTCAAGTTTGATCACGGATTGATATCAGTGATACTGACGTACTTCCGATGAGTCCCAAACTAGGACAAAACATCTGTCCAGTACTCCAGTGCTGGTTTTCAATGGTTCGCTAACTGATAACAGTCCGCGATCAAACTAGAAACAAATCATAATAGAAGTTTTCCTCTTAGACCATCTTGTCTTGATAGATGTACGTCTACAGTTTAGGAATTAATGGAGCTTCGAGGATAATACCTGATAAACGGTAACTGCAGAGTTAGAATACCAGTATACACTGAAATAAGGGTACACTTCTAAAGATCTCACAGAAGGTTTTATAAATGCTTCATTTTCTGGTATTATTAGTTCTCATCGTCGTATTTCACCATGAAAACCTCCACTGAGTGAAACAACAAAATAAATAGATTAATTGTAATTCTGAACAACATGAGTCGTGTTTATCTATGTGGCAATAACACTTTTACATTATATACTAATTTACACGAGTACATAGGTAATTTGAAGTCCACAAAATGTAGTTACATGTGGTTTCAGTGATCAAGTTTAATCTCTGAAAGGGAAACGATATAATAAGTAGTAAAAAAACCAACATGCAGATTAAAAAGAGAGTTGTAGAAAGAAGGTGGAAATTTGTCAAAATAAATAATAATATTAATTCACTCACAAGCACACATTTTCTACACTCATGTAATCATCAAGTCGGTTCACTGATATTTATTATTCCCTTGCGTTTTGAGTGAAATATAAGACTTCTGCGATAAATCTCTATTGTGCTGGATCCTCTCAAGTCTTTTCAGATGCCTACAGGATTAACCATTAGCTTTTTCCTCCTCCTCCGTCTACCACACAACTGTCGTTTACTATTCGGATTTCACCTGGAACCCTAGCTGGCTCGCGACGTCATTTAACTATCTCCACATCGTGGATCCGGTCTATCTCCATTACCTGGGGCATATTTATCGGGCAGTTAGTCTTTGGTTGGTTCATTGCTCCCGTTAATTGATGCTTATCCTTTCCGGATGGCCATTTCATCTTCGGTAAGGAGCCAGCGAATACGACCATTGGTAGATGTCTGCAGTCTGTTAAAATGCTTCTGATCATGCGCCAACTTTCTGAACCATATAGAAGCACTGACTTGTTCCTTATTCTGAGTGTAGCTTTCTGCAACACTTAGTAAGACAAGCATGCCTGCCATCACGGATGATACTCTTGGCTGTGGTGGATTGGATTATGCACCAAACTGTGGGGAGAGAGAATACAGGAATACGTTAGCCTTACAAGAAGACTCTGGAAGATCTGCACTTCTCAGACAATTACACAAGACAACCTATACCGTAAAATTGTGTACAGATGTTGCTCTAAGCAGAATGTTCAGAATCTTAGAAGCATGCTCAAAGACACAAGGTGGGATTTGTTTAATGAAAACTTACTTGGTAACACTATTTGAAATATTACATGTTATCTCAAATTTTATCTTGATATGTGTTGTCCCAGAGAAACGCTTTTCATGAGATTTGAACTTTTCTCATCCTCTCAACTTAAAAAGCTTCGCGGTGAAAAGGAAAAGTTGTATAAAATGGAGAATATCATTGGTGTGGAAAGAATTAACATTTTAATCAAGTCTGAAATGTATTGGTTCATATGCTATAAAAACGCCTCTAATACATGGAAACTTTTCAAAGAAATTACTGGGGGTAAGCAGATAAACAGTATTCCTTCTTCATTTGATGTGTATACTCTAAACAAGTCATTCATATATTCTCCCACAAATGACAAGCTCTCTGGTGTCACAAGTGTTTATGGAAGCTGCTTTCCTGGTCTCAACATAAACGGCATTCTAAAATGTCTCTAGTCATTGAACCCTTCTTGTAGCCTGGGTCCAGATGGTTTGCCTAGTGTTATTCTTAAAAATTGTGCAGATATCCTGTGTTATCCTCTCATGGACATATTTAATGAATCTTTTTCCAATAATGTCGTGCCAGCCGCTTGGAAGGACATTAAA